>JAGDQP010000494.1:104323-159267 GCA_022664845.1 Lepisma saccharinum | reverse complement strand
CGTCCCAATGCGCTACCATCTGCGCAGATGGTAGCGCATTGGGACGGTAACCCAAAGGTCCCGGGTTCGATCCCCGGTCCAGTCACATACTTTTCACTCTTTAATAAAGTTTTGGATTAACGAAATTACCTATTCAATTGCTGTCCAATATCCAGCATTAAAACTAATATTATTTACTTAACTGATAGTAGCGTATCATTTGTAGCTGCTCTAACCTGTACGTCCATAGGAGTTCTTCCATGCAAGTGATGGAAGAATATGAATCCCTCCATTGTGAAGGCTAGGAAGCCTGCGACATAATCAAGATCTGGAGGAAGGGTGAACTTATAGAAGTACAGAATATCCATAAGCCCAGAAAACCCAAAGAAGATGAACATGGTTACATGTTGTGCGTTTCCTATGTGAACCCACCGTCCGTTTTGCATACCTGTCGCTGTCTCACCTGAAATAAAAGATTAGGTAGATACTCTAACCAATACGTCAAGGATGAATAAACGTTGATTTGGTCTAATGACAATGTGTTTGACTTCACATATTCATGCATAAGTTTAGCTAATTACTCCGAACATATTTATGTCATATAAAACACAGTCTAAACCAGAAGGTCATGATAGACAACGATTCTAGTTATAGGCACTGAGAATATATTTTTTTTTTACTAGAGTTCGGTTATATTGTGCATAATACAATTTAAAAAAACATACTAATTCCTTAATGCTAACTCAAGGCTTCAAGGTGCCAATTCGAGAAGACACAATGATAAACTAAAAGGTAGAGTCTTTCATACTAAATCATGAATGCATTAAATAATTCTTGAAAATCATTTGTTTTAACACTTTCTCTTAGAAAAGAAATTCCTAGTAATACCCTTTTATCATGATGTCGAAATTGTTTCAAAAATATAAATGGATATCATGGTAGACGGGTTAAGAGAAAGTTTACACGGGTTATTATTTTTACTAAAATTTCAAAGACTTCTTAAGAGGAAGATGGTACCCATTGGCCTAAAGAAAATTAAAAACGAGTATTGAAGGAAGATTGCTGAATTCCTTATTAAAAAACCTTCCATTTTCCGAGGACACTATGGAGAATAAATTGCAAATGATTATACATGACACTGGTAAACAACGTATCTGTTTAAGCGCACATGCTTACAATAGTATCCTTTCACTCTTTAAGTTCAAAAACACAATCATCATTAGGGTTTTGTCCAAAGCTACAAGTCTTTCATCGTAAGCTTAGTCCTCTCTCAATCACTCGATCTTGTTTGTGTTAGCGTACTGTCAAGTACTTTCCGTCATCTTTCTTTTTCTCTAAGCCATATTTTCAATTGCATCCATCAGTATACAACTCTGCAGCTAATGCCCTAACCAGACTCTTTATTCTATTCAATAATGCATCCCATCTACTCTCCTTAGCACATCCTTATTCCTGGACACCTGTATCTCCATCCAGCTGATTTCTTTCATTCTTTTCCATGTACACATTTCAATTTTCTTTCTTCACTATTTGAAGGGTGTGAGGCAAGAACATGGTAACCCACAATGTTAAACTTGTAAGAAATTCGATTTTTACTGCTGCACAAGTCATTTTCATTGGCTGAAAGCTGATTTTTCACGTAAAGCTATACATAAAGGCTTCAAATAATTGTACCAAATCAAAATAACGAATTTCTATTTTTCATGCTGCTGTGTGGGTTACCATGTTTTATCTTTTATACCATAATATTCGCTACCTAAGTCACTCAAGAATAAATCTTTTCACTGAACTCGATGTAAGAAATGTTTAATTTACAAATTCTTTTCCTTTTTAGTGGCAAGCTGGTATACTGCTCCTCGTTTCCCGCCATCTTAATTGTTGGTTACCATCTTATGAATCCCAAAATGTTACAATAGGCTTACCATAAGTAAATATTGCTGCCATCTCTGGAGCACAATTTGAAGTCGGACAACATTAAACGACGCGGTATGATTCCTTTCCATCGGGTGCTGAATAGCTCAAAAAATAAACATTTGTGGGTTACCATGTTTTTGCCTCACACCCTTCATTTCTTTGTTTACGTGCTCAATTCATATAACACAACATGTACTCAATGTTTTCCTCATTTCTTTATTCATCCGCTTCAGCAAATAATGCTTTTCTTAGTGAATGCCCTTTTCACCATAGTTATTTCTACAGTGAAATCTCTTTTAACGGATACCCCTACACAACGGACGATAGTTTTGGTCCGTAACGAAAATGTAATAACTGTGGCAGATAAATTAAATAATCTGTTTCAGAATATTCAATTTATTCCTTCTATATTTTTCCCTTTCCTAACTTATTCAAAATCCCAACCTATTTTCCTTATTATGGAATGGTGACGGTCTGTGGTTCATAAACCGTGTTTGTAAGAAAGTATGAGACAAAAGGAAATGTGTGTATTTCTGTCTTGAGAATGAATTGCATATATGATGAAATCATGCCACTCAACAGGATTTTGTGGTATTGATTGCAAAGCTATTTTAGCAATTATTAAAGGAAGTGACTATGTATTGTTATTATAACAACAGAATTTTGGAAACCACGAAATGTTGGTTGGCTCCGGAATGATATCCTTTCAGAATTGATCAACAGGAAAGATGGACTCTTCTATCCTTAATTCCTAACCGCAAAATTCCTTGTTTTCCCTAAAAAATTAAAAGACGTAATTTGGCTTAAAACAAACAACACGTGCAATCACTAATTCTCTGAAGATAACGCAATAATTAACGTTACGTCGAAATTTCTAGAAGAAACTACGTCAATCAGAAAGTGCTTAAAATGCTATTCGTATTTGTCTTGGTGTGTCAGTGTGTGATTTGAAGAAGAACGACGAACATCGATACAACAAGGTCAGATCTATTTCAATTTACTTAGTAGACTTTAGAATAATGTTTTTCTATAATCCCCCTTTCCGAGATTGATATGGAGTGTTAGTATTTGTTTGCTTAAAATAATTCAGAATCTCTTCAGCAATTATGTTTCCATAGCGCTTTGCATTAAGAAATAATATTAGTTTGACATTTTCTATTATTGAGAAGAAAATACTTGAAGTAGTTATAGTAAATGTATTAACGATACGGGAAGAAATTAGAGGGAAGTTCTGGTAAGAAATAATTGCACAGCAAAGTAGTTTTGGGTCACAGGTCATACGGCCTGCTTACAAGAAAAGTGTCAATGGAACTTCTTGCTATTAGATTCTGAACACTAAGATGACTTTGGCGATGAGCAATGATATGATTACTCTTGTTTAATTATGCTTCTCCCTCTCTTTCTGTTAAATGTATCCGATCGATCCCTATTCTCTTATTCTGTGTTTAGTAATATAAGTTATAGCTTGAGAAATAGAGTATTCTATAAATTGGATATTGTCAATTAATTAGAAATATGTACCATTAGTATTTATATATAAAGAAAGAAAAGTTAAATAATGTAACTCCCCCTTTTATAAACTCCCTTATATGGATTGAGAGCTTCGCCTCACGAAGTTGCCCTATTGTATATTTGTGAAAGTTTCAAAGTCATAACTATTCCTAAGTTCTCAAGATAACTTTGTTACCTTATTCTTTATTTATTTTGATATTGCTTTATTTTTATTGTTAAATAAAATTTATTGAAAAGAAATCACTTCTCAAGATCCATTCAGAATTGGAAATATAAAGGTATCCTCACACCTAGACTAATAATTATTCTCTTTAGGAAACTTCAAGGATTGAGGTCAGGAGCCCGAAATGGCCAGTGTGAAATAATTAAGTTTATTTTCAGGAAGGATACTTTGGTTATGTTATTTCGTTAGGAACGTCAGAAGACCTTTCAAATTCTCTACCACAAAAGAATCTACTATACAGCTCTACCTCTGATCTACAGTAAACCTCCAAATTAAACAAAATAACTATTACACGGAAAAATAGTTATACTATTTTTCAGCCGCCATATAACATAGATGGGTAATTAACTCCCTTAATACGAACACCCTCTATTACAGACACGGACACAAAATTCATTAATTATAAATTCCTGTCAAAGCGGGAACAAAGTTCATGATAAATTCCCGAATACAAATTCCTGCCAAGTGAATTGAATTTGAATTTTTTTTACGACAGTTTAACGCAAGTCGTAAGAGGGTTGAGAACATGATGTATGAAGGAAGATGGTCCGGGTCTAATTTTGAAGCTACCATTATGGTATTAGTCTGGTGTGACTGAGGAAACCCTCTGCAGAAACTTCAGTATGGTTCGCACATGGGATCAATCCAAGAACCTTCCGCAGGAGTAATGCAGAGCTTTTATTTAAAGTGCAGACCGTTGGTCATGATGAACATTGTGAGATATAATTTACTTGAACTATGTTGTACTGTATGTTAAGTATTAACTCCCTATTTTAAACCTAAGGCGGACAACCATCTGGAGCGGACACTTTCTTCGGCCTCTGGGTGCCTGTTATAGGAGTGATATGTACTTGTATTTCTATATCAGACTTTATATCCTTACTGGAAGCTCACGGGTTGAACCACTTAACTGGACACATCTGTGAATTTATCTGGTTTAGTAAGGATAAGAGCTCTCTCTGACAATCAAACCGTCAGCGATACGCCGTAGAATGGGTGCTTAGAGATCAAGGATTGTGATAAGTGGCATTTAGAGCTATTCTCCTTGCTGAAGATTCTGAAGTTCCACCAGTAATCGTAGTAGTGGAATACGGCTCCTCATATAAGAATGAGACTCCAAAATACCCCAAGAATTAATATTGAAATATGATGTTGTGTAGGGCATGGGCGATAATATACTTCACTGTCATGCTCCATAACCTATGATCTGACACAGTGAGCCATTTGCTCACGTGTATTATCAGTGAGACTTTTGCCTCCACCGATATTCGCCACACACAAACCCTTCCTGACGTCGGGAACAGTGTGTAGGTCGATTTACCAGAAAAGATGACACTTACATTGATCCCTCGTGTATTTCTATGGTTTCTCCATCTCCGTGTATATTGAGAAGCATCTGTGGCTTTGACCAAATCATTGGGTATGCCCGCCATTCTATTTATGTTCATGTTATGCAGTTCCTGATGTACCTTTTCACTCACGCAGGAAAGGCATGGTTTGAATTCGGGTTTGTTGTAATATTCACTACAGTTGACTTATGATTTCAGGTTACAATAGGCTGAAGTACCCTCCTGTCTTTGTCTGTGACCTTCGACTTGTGCATGCAATTGCTTCTATTTGACAAGGTTATGTTTTCTTTCAGGTGTGCCGTTGAGATCCTCCATACAGTAGACTCCGACACATTAGCCAATTCGGCTTTTCTGTTCACCGGTGCACAGACTAATCGCGCATTCACTATCTGCCCTCTCTTGAACACCGACTTGGATAACATTGTGATCAGTCTGTGGTACATTGTATGAGTAACTAAGCTGCATTATCGTGCGTTATATAAAATTAGTGCTACCTTGCGTCCACTCTCATACTTCACATGTATGACCAACGGCTGACGCGTTAGGAGTGATTGAAGTGGAAGTACCCTGCAGATAGCTGTTCTAGTTAAACTGCCCAATGTCAGTAGTTCCCATCTTATTCTGTGTCAATTGTAAAACATGAATTTAAAAATAATATTTTGAAAAATTATCAATATTTAATTTCTGTATTCACTTCAGTTTGATTTATTTACCAATTTAGATCTCATTAAAATTCCGTCAGTATTTCATGATATTTTTTTAATAGAAAACAGACAGAGGAACCGCGGTGGCTCAATTGGTAGAGCGTTCACCTCTGGTGCTAGGGGTCGTCAGTTCGATCCCTGCTCATGCCATATGGACTTTGTGGTAGACAAACACCGTGTGCGTGAGCTTTCTCGGGGTTCCCCGTTTCCTTCCACCTTCTTCATTCCACCAAATTCATCCAATCTTCAGCCATCCGGCCTGAGCCGAAGTTGCCTAAAGGTCTTAAAAACTAAATTCAAATTCAAAAGATTCAGACAGACTGACAAGTTCAAAATCAATAGAGAATATCTGTATCATGAAAGCGAGGACTCATCAATAAGAACTTCTCATAGATGAGTCATGTATGTGCGGAGAGGTTTTCGATGTCCCTTGGGCACAAAAGTTACAAAGGTCAAAATCTTTCACATGACAAACTCACCAATTATCCCTATCGTCACAGCAACAAGCTTTACGATGCCTTCGACAGGAAGTCCAGGACAGCAAGTGCTCGTAAAAGAGACGGAACTTCGATAACCATTTCCTTTTGGGTGAAACCGCAAAGCCAGAAAATACCTGAGAAAATTTAAAAAAGTATTCCCTGGGTGTGTAAATATTCAGCTCTTACACTTATAATAGTATTTATCATAATTAAAAGCATTAGGAAACAGACGAGGATTGTGGTTTATTTTTAATATGTTGTTTCTCTGTGTGGTGTACTTTATCATTAGAATCAATAAGTTCATACACAGGATGTTTTCTGAGTACACACCTGGTACCACTTTTCTGTTATGCATACCCACTTTGAAAGTATTGTTCTTGGGCCACAACCTACATAGTACTAACCAGCGCCAATACAACTGGTACAAGCACTTCTGGAATTCATGGACTGGAATCGGCCAGTGCCTCCCTCGCCGCGATGATAATCTCGAACGATCGTAAACGTCTGCCATGCAACTCTCGCTTCGTTCATCAGTCCTTCCCCTTCCTACATACTCCCCCGATCTCGCTTTCTGATATGACGTTTCTGGTCGCCGACGGAGGATATCGCCGCAGCGACGGAGGCCCGATGGTCGATTCCAGTCTCTGAATTCCAGGAGTTCTTCCTACGGTCATATCGACGCTCCGAGCACTGCATTGTGGTCGAAGGACATTATTTTGAAAATGGATATAGACAATAGGGATGTGGTACGAGGTATATACTCCCAAACCATCCAGTCTTGATAGTGGTATATTAGACACCACTCAGTCTTCTACAACGCAACGCTCACTAGATAAAGCATGAACATGCTGCTGGACTTTGAAGTAAATATTCGTTCGAAATGGAATAATTTAATATATAGAGAGTAATATTATTTGTTCCCTCAACAATCTAGAACTACATTACGATGACAACCAACAAGACTCGTCTGTAAAAACTGTAGAATAACTTAAATGTTTCATTCTAAACCCCGGAATAGCTTCCACCCTTAAAATAATTGCCCCCTTCCCCAGGGTCTGTCTCCTCAATCCGCCCAGGAGTTTGTAAAACGACCACTGCCGATCACGCTTATCATTAATGTTCTGCGAAACGCAGCACGCCTTTTCCCAAGAAAACTTTGTCTTCGCCACTCGTTAAGGAGTAATACTATCCTTTTTGTACCCCCGAGAGATTTTATCAGAATTTGACTATCTTAGGCATTGATTCAAGGTGCAATAACAAGCTGTGTTTCGCCTTCCACATCATAGTGTCTCATCCGTAAAGTCAATCAGACTACATCTGCGACTAGCATATATAATGTCAACGTGGATTGCTGAAAGAGTTGCTGTCTTCGTTTAGGAGGTGAATGTATGATAGCCATAACTCAACTCACTTTTTGGGGGCTACTGCTCATATACCTATTATTGTAAGCTCTAGGAATGTGCGGATACGCTCTGCATTGCCAATTTTATACAAGATTTCATTTCGGAAACCATTATTGCGATAAAGTTAACAATAAAACAGATTTCTGTCTTCGACAACAAAAGAAGCAATCGAGCCCTGGTGATTCAGTGGTTAAGTTCGCGGACTTCGAACCAACGGTAGGTACACACGCGGGTGTGGGTCTCAGTTTGGCCAGGCAAATGGCAATATGGTACCTCCTTTCTACTCGCTCGCCCCAAAAGAATACTCATCGAGGAACATGACCTCATTGGTAACAAAGATGCCTATATTGTCCATAAATGTATGCGACAATGATGCCGAGACTATAGTGATTTAAAAAGAAATAACACACTGTTCATTTTTAGGTTAGTTAATGTTGTTTGTATTTGATTTCCTGGAACGTGGAAACTTATGTAACACAAAAACGTGAGTTATTTAGGTTTCTGCCTCAACAAGTTTTACTGTATTTACTACCCTACTCTAGAGCCTAGAGTGTGAAACATAAATTCTTTTTTTAAAAGTCCCAACAAGTTGTCAATATTGCTTCGTAACGTAAGTTTCTTTAATTGTGGTAAAAATGTTTTCTTAGCCAAATGCTCTCTACTCTACGACATAAGGACATACAACTACTGGACTAGACACGAAGTGTTGCAAATTTCTACTCACCTATAAAAAATATTGAAGATCCACCAAAATGCGAACAAAATAAAGAAAGTCCCAGGTACAATGTGGCCCAACAAAGTGCCCATGGTTCAGTGTTACTGGTTCTGCAAACACAGCCAATGAATATTGTTAGTTAGATATAACAATGTCGTTGAAGAAAAAAATATCTCTGAAAAATCTTAATTTAAACGTTTAGAACTGGTGTTGTGTGTTTACAATACTACGTGTTGGGTATTCACTGGTGGAAAACTCAATTATCTAACAGGAAAAGAGTATTGATAGCAAGATCTTGAGTTTTCTTTCGTAATAGTAGGTCTATGGTTTATTTTACTACCCAACGCTAATAAGTTGTGGCAGCCGGCTAGTGGAAGATTGAACCATTAAAGGAAAATTAAGATATCCTCTAACAGTGTTGCAGGATCCAGGAAAAATTTTCTTAATTTGGAAAAGAATTTAGATTTTGGCACCATAACATGCTGAAAATAATTTATTCGGTTGGTGCAGAAATTCTGTTGGTATTCTTACCATTCAAGCAATAACCACGACAGTACAATAATCAATAATGTAGTCTCCAGTATCCACCATTCTTCACGATTGTTTCCCATAGGTCAGGGAGTTCCGTGATCCCTTTGTTTTAAAAATCCACCGATTTCTGGGCGAAGAAATCATCAAGCCAAGAGTTCAGTCGGAGCAAGATCTGATACACAATGCGTTTAACAGCGCACGGAACAGATGATATTCCGAAGACGCGAGGTCTGTGGAGTATGGCGAATGTTGTAAGACTTCTATTCCCATCTCCTGAATAACTGATTTCGTCAGTTTCTGTACCTTCCCCATAATGTGCCGGGGTCTGCTGACGGCTGTATAGTCACAGTCTATCTGTGTGGTCAATTCCCGTGTCATTTGGTCTGGATCCGCATGAATTAACGCGTTTAAACGGTCATCATCAAAGTCCGATTACCGTTCAGGCCGTGGGGCGTCGTTTATGTAGAGTTGTCCGTTCTTGAAAAGCGCATATCACATTTGAGCAGTCATATCACTAATGTATTTGGCAGCCTCCGAGATAGCACACGTCTATGAAATTCAAACAATATAATGTACCGGAAATGCTCATTCTTCTCGACTTGAGTCTCCATGTTCAATCACCTTCAACAAAAGAACCAATGCATTAACGTCTTTCTTGGCCGACGGAATTTATGCACTAAGCTAATACTCGTAGCTATGAAAATGCTTTTGCTGGAATCGAACTTGTCGTGCTGTAGAAGCAAATTATGTTCTTAACGGAACAGAACAAATATTGTTGACCTTACGAGAAAAACCTTTTCCTTTAGCAGAACAACAACGGTTCCTACATGGCTTGATATTGTTTCGTAAAAATAAGTACATTACGTTTACAAAACACGAACTGTCTATATAACCAAACGAACTGTAGTCACACAGATGACAGCTTTTACTGTTGCATGGGAAAGAATAACCGTTGAAAGAAATCAGCAACCAAAGAGATAGGATGATGATTTGATGTTCATTACTAACATTTGCATTGTAACAACCAACCCCTTAACTTTAAATATAGCACAGAAAAATCAACTGGGCTTACACTGTTATGAGTTACGAAGTCTTGAATTACCAGACCACAAACCACATATAAGACGAGTCTTCGTGATGATACGTCTGAATTATATGATAAGTTCTTACGTTCAAAATGAGTCTTTTCTACGAAGCCTTGACAAGGAACTTATATTCTCTTTGACAAATACAGACAAAAGAAATAATAATCATTGGGTTGCATGACTGATGTGACAGGCTTCCAGAAAGTACAATTACATCGATATTTTTTTGCATCAAAGGACCATGAAACACACGCAAAAACATAATTCAAAGTATATGTAGACAAAATAGAATTTCAAACTGATTACTTAAAATTTGCCAAGTGACTTAAGGGCGAATAAAATTAATTTATCCAATTAAGCGAATTGAGGCCTTCTGCGTCGCCTAGTCGATAGAGTGCTCGACTTCAGTGCGTGCGGTTCCGGATTCGATACCTGATAGGGGCTCAAAATTTCGATGTTGACCCAGCATCGTCAGGAGCTACTTGAATAAAAGAAGTAGCGGATTATGGCCACGAAAGTCTGAAACACGGCTACGAGGAGGCATTACGCTGACCCCGTAACACTTTGTTTGAATGTAGTACAGCCGTCTGACAGGGCAGGGCCCTTAAGGGCTGTAGAGAGAGCGAAAGAGACTGACTCTCCAGTTTTGCTCTCTGCTGTCTGTGACCGTAGCTTTTGCAGGCTACCTAAGAACCTTGCACAGATCGCCTCCACTCTTTACCCTCGCTCGACCAATAGGCTTAATCTCATTATAGATACATCCCCTTACGTTGAAATTGTACCTCTACTTACTAATTGTAGGCCCAGTGAATCTGCACCAAACATTTTCTTCGCAAATACTGTTTCACAGTACGTGAAAATCCTCGGTGAAGATGGCCAGCCGCTAGATCTGAACTCAGAACTTTCCGAATACGAAGTCGACGCTCTGATAACTCACCAACGGCTGCTCGTAATGCATATTCAGAAAGAAAATGCTTGTTTGTAGTTGCCAAAAAAAATGTTAGAATAGGATCAAAACAAAACTTTATTTTCTCTCAGCAAAAGTTTATTTAAACGAATGACATTGCGAGCACTGAAAAACAATGTAACAACCCTGAACAGGAATAGATCTGAGGTCCCGATACTTTGGAGTCCAACACGCTACCTATTGTGTCACACATTTTTTATTGAATTATTTCCTGGTAATTATATACAGTAAAAGCCAAGCTTGGACTTTAATAGTTATATTAATATTACATAATGGAAGATTCTTGCTCGTCAGTTATAGAATTTAAAACATTAGTTATTAATTCATAATTATTTTGGTTGTGGTTAAAATCTTGTTTATTTCCGAACACGTCATGCCTGGTACAGTGAACGACAGAAGTAAATGGAGGTTGGAGTTATAAGAAATAATATGTTTTTCTAATAGTTAGACAACCAACATGACAGTACAAACATGAGACAAAACGTGGCATGCCAGGATATTCCTCCATTTAGAGCAAGAAAGATGAGAAGTTGAGCATCAATTAAAGAGCCAAGATAAGATAAAACTAATTGTATGGGCGGTAACTTAAAGAACCAAGAGATAAATATGCAGAAATTCCATGCACGTTAAGTTCTAAGTGATAGGAATTAATTTAAAGAAAAGGAAAATAATAATATGAACATCATGTAGGAATCGTCATTATATAATGCAACAAACCATGTCATGTTCAAACACATGCAGAGAAAGAGAGACAAAGCATGGAAGAAGACAGGGAAAAGCGAAAAAAGAGGAGAAATAAGGAAAGAGGGAAAGAAAAATATCGGAAAACATGCACGGGCGTCGTTAGAGGGGAGACAGAGGGGACACGTCCCTCCAATAATTTTCTGTGCCATGTCTAAAGTTGCGAACTTAAAGGCATTTTACCGATAGGGCCAAATAAATTGTTGATAGTTTGCTGAAAGCAGGCCTATATCAAAAATAATTTGTGAGAGGCACAACAAATTTTATTTTCTAGAGTTGGCAACCCTAGTTATGCCTCATATCAATATTTTTCTCCCTTTATGAGATATATCTCTTTCAGTAGCAATCGCGAACATCATTTACAGAGCTTAACTTGAAATCCAGGTGAGGAATCGATCCAACAACCTTGAGATTGAGAGTCTCACCCGCTGGAATCGATCCCAGGACTTTCCGAATGCTAAGCCAATTTCTACAACTTTTTTAAAACTTTATTCACCCGAAGCGGGTTTTACATGTTCAATTTGATATACCTTTTTAACCTGTATGGACCGTTATACTTAGAATTAAATTAAAATCACACACACAAACATTCATGATCGAGACGTACCACTAAGCCATGGCCGCTCAGTACTGGAAGGATGCGACCAGGACCTAACTTGATGGTATCATCCCGGTGTTTGTTGAGGACAAAACCTGGAGAAACTCTTTAAGGTTGCCAGTGTGCGAATTAAGGTATTTTTACAGTGGGCATGATATGTTGTTGATAAAAAAGTAACATGATAAATCGAATATTATGCATTATACGTGTACCCACATGCACACTCCCAGGGGGATTTCCCCCTTATTCCCCTGTTAATTCGCATACTGGGTTGCCGTAAGTTTGGCGTATCTGACTTCTGTGGATTCGAGTATACTTTACAAACTGAGGAGAGTCGTAGAATATGCGTTCATTTTCACTTACGACAGCTTTTGTGAATCCCTTCCGAAGATTCCTGTGCTCCAGTATCAAATTTTGTTCAAATGTGTCACGATGTGTTCACATTTGTTATTGATAATTGTTTTCTTGCATTTTTAGTGACCATGCGTTAGCGGGAGTTAGGTAAGGTCAGGTGCGCACAAACATATAGAAATGTATTTTGAAAGAAAAAAATCACTTACACCCGCTGAGATGAGTACCCGGGTACTTTCACTGAACAAGTCAACAGCTTAACCACTTACCTAATATCGGAGCTTGCAAATGGGGATTTCGAAGTTGTATTTACACCAAACGTGTGTTACGTAACAATGCAACGAAATGTCATTCGCGCGTGGCTTTTGGTCCGACCCGCTCCTTCAAGAACTAGAACTCGTTTCGTAGATTTACGATTTCACTCTTTTAATCCTGGATTAATCCGAGATATATGTTGGTGCGACAGCAAGTTCTCAAGATTGTTGATTTTGATTTTGATCTACAGATCAAATGTTTTATGGAACTTGAACTATGGAGCTCAGTCATAGATGCCTAAAGGCCGTAAATAAAATTCAAACTTCAAATGGAACCAGAAACTCGCTAACAATATCGAGTTTAATGGCTAATTTAACAACACATTTATTATGGTCTGTGTAGCTAAGTGGTCAGCGAGTGAGACTCTCATCCTGAAGGTTATTAGTTCGATTCCCCGCCTGGATTTCAAATTATTTTCTTCAAGGAATTAAGCGCTGTAAATGATGTTCGCGATGCTACTGAAAGAGATTTGTCTCATAAAGGGAGAAAAACAAAAGACACACAGAGAGAAAGAGAGAGAGAGAGAGCGGGGGGAAAGACGTAGACAGTGTATCCTTAAGCGTTAAAATTTAATTTATTTCCATGTTTTCTGCTATTTTTTCCCCGTCTTCCTTTCTTTTCTCCTCTTTTTTACTCTTTCCCGTCTTTTTCCATGCTTTCTCTCTCTCTTTCTCTCTCGCTCAGTGCGTGTGTGTTTGAACAAGACAAGTTTTGTTGCACTGTATAATGACGATCCCTGCATGATGTCCATATTATTATTTTAATTTTCTTTCCATTAATTCTTATCTCTTAGAACTTAACGTGCATGGAATTTCTGCCTATCTATCTCGTGGTTCTCTAAGTGATGCGTAACTTCTCATCTTTCTTGCTCCAAATGGAGGAATATCCTGGCATGTCGTGTTGGTTGTCTAACTCTTAGGCGTATAGTGAAATAATTCTCCTAGAGGGAAAAGGAATTATTTCTTATAACTTCAACCTCAATTTACTTTTGTCTTTTCACTGTACAAAGGAATAAATAACATAGAAATTAGTTTGGAACAAATTTGGTTTGTTTAATGGAACAAACAAGAATTCTAGTAACGTAAGCCTATTTTGAGATTTAAGAACGTATTTATTACCCTGTTTATTGATGTAGCATACAAAGGAACGCTTCAATGCGATATTGGTGATTGTAATTAAACGTACAGTAGGCCTTCATGTACGGTTATATTGTATTTCTTTACAGATATGATGTTGGAAATTTTAAAAAATTTCGTATATGAGCAAAACTTCACTTCAGCCAACAAACGTTATGAGCTGGTTGGGCATCGAGATGACAACTGGCCGACCCGTGTTAAAGACTTGCGCGATCCCCACCGTATTTTCAATTCACTGGCGCAAATCAAATTTGTTGAAATAAAGTTTTGTATGAAACAAGGCAAACTTTGTTTCAGGCCTTTTTGAACAATATTTTTGTCAACCACAAACAAACAATTTTTCTCTGTGTAGGTGAGTATTCTAATGTTTGATATTTACTAAAAGATACCACAATATATGAACCCCGTCCACATATGAGACTTCTAAGTGTAAGATGCTTATCCAGGTAAAGAATGACTAATAAACTTTTTACATTAGATAGATGATATCGTACTAATACCACTTTAGAAAGTCCTCTTACAGTACGTGGTATTGAAGTTCTGTCAAAATGATTTTGAACTTTCTCTCAAACCACACGCAAAATCAGTAGCATGTACAACTCTTAGACAGTAATTGAAGATTGTCACGCGAACTCCAGAAGCGATCACTAAACAAATGTCTACAATGTCAAGTAATGACTCTGTATTCCGAATATCTTTTTTTTTACTTCACCATTATTGAAGTTGATTGAACACGACAAGTATAATGGCCAGTTAGAGGAGTATATATATATATATAATCTTCAAGATAATAGTTAATGACAAAATGAAATTGAAAAACACAAGAGAAATAAAATAAAATTAGAAAAAAATCTAAATTATTACAAAATAATCACAACGAAAATATTTTTACAATTGCAATTCGTAAAGCTACTTTTACACACATAGCATACATTTTTTTAGGTCTCTGATTATCTTATTGACATGATTATAGGAATACTCATTCACCTTTGAATATTAATTGAATTTTATTTGTAGCCTTTAGGCATCTAAGGCTCGGCCGGGATTGGATGTGGGAAGGAGTCGTCCAGGGCCTATATTTAAGGTACTATACCGGCATTTGCCTTGTGTGACTGAAGAAATTCCTGGAAAAACCTCACTTAGGATGGTCAGCAGCTTGGATTGAACCCACGACCTCCCGAGTGCTATATAAGACTGTACCACTGAGTCACTGTTGTTCCGTACTCATTCTCCATATAAGAGACTTTCTGATTGTAATGGTTTGTACTCTCTGGCAGTAGAGGAGACCAATGTTTTCTATTCATATCGTCAGTGAAGGTACAAACGCAGTTTGGATATTAGATTAGAATAGTCAATGTAATCAGGAACCAAGTTATAAGGAAAGTGGATCTTTAATTTCCTTCTTTGTTCTACCATCAAAATATTAAAATTTCTTGCCAAATTACGTAAGGATTCAAATGTACGATAAAATCAAGTTTTCTTATCGGTGAGGTATCTTTAAAAGAAACTTTGAATCCTTTCAATTACTTTAGAATTTGACTGAATGTAGGGATTCCAAATTACAGCCGCATATTCTAGTTTTAAGGGTCATGAATGACTGTAATATACTTTTATGAGGTTCATGTCATTGTTCAAATCTTTATCTGTCCAACCTAGGCTTCTGAATTCTTCGATTACTATAGTTTTGAAATATACTTCATATAATAGTTTAGGATCGAATATTCCTCCCCAAGATTTTTTATTGAACCAGGTTTCTCAAATTTGTAAGAGGTGTTTCTATTCGTGAAGGAAAGATATTTTCCTTTGCTAATATTTGTTAAAAGTTCATTATCGTCACAAAGTGCAGTACATTCCCAAGCAGCACAGGATGTTGGACCAGTATCGGCCCAATAGTGGGTCAACCATGATAAATTCTGGTCCATATTCTGCGTGCTACTAGGGTTATTTATGACTTACTAAAATAGTTTGAATTCATCAAACAAGTTACATATATTTTTAAGTCATCAGCGTATAAAAGTTTATGAGATTTCAAAATTGGTAAGGCCGTTAATAAGTAGAAGGAATAATAAAGGTCCGAGGTTGAAACCTTAAGGCACTCCAGATAACGCAGTCAACTCTTTTGATTTGTATTCTTTATAGAACTGTCTGTCCTCTATTTTTTAGGTACGACAAAAAAAAAGAATTTTATCAAAGGAACGAAAATTTTAAAATATCAAGGTTTTACGAAGTAGTAGATACATCATGTACAACAGTGTCAAACGCTTAGGAAAAATCTATGTAAATAACATTAACATGTCCTCTGTTGTCCCGTTTCCGTACTGTTAAGTCAATAACTATTGCTAAATTTTTTATGTAGTAGATGGCATAGAACCGCGTTGATAAGGAGTGTTGGCTGATTTTGCAGGATTAAAAATCCATTTATATTGTCTCGTTCCCGTGGGGGAAGCGAGCTTATTTATCACAAATTTTCAGAATAATCTTTCCACGAGCGGAGTTAATTGTACACCTCTGTGGGTATATTTTATTCCATTCAATTTCTAAGTGGATGAAATTACCAAGGGTTCCTCAGGGTTCTATCTTAGGACCTATGTTATTTCTATTGTACCGTATATAAATGACCCATCTCAATTCCTAGATTCAGATAACGTAGTTTTGTACGCTGATGGTGTAAATATCTTAGTGACAGGAAACAGTCATCAGGAAGCAGAAAGTAATGGTCACAAGATTAATAGAATGGGCTTCAATAAACAGTCTGAATATAATGTAGACAAATAAAAAAAAAATCTATATTTTCATCTTTCTCACCGATCGTTTGTGTCCCCCATAATAACAAATTCTTTAAGTTTAGAATACACTTCTAAAAGTAAATTGTTAAGTGTAAATATAAACGGGGAGTTAAAATGGGATGAACACAGTCTTGAACTTCATAGAAAACTGAATCATGACTGCTCATTATATATCTAGATTACAAGGTACAGTCTCTCGACAAACTTTGCTCTTATTATATTATGCAAAATGGTTAAACTGTTATTACCTTTCCAATAATATTTTGGGGTGCATCATAAGAATAATATTTTAGAATACAAAATAAGGTTGTTAGAAGTATTTTCAACATGAGTCCTAAGTCATCTCAAAATATTCTAACAGTTCCATGGCTATATATTTATAAGAATGTAATATTTCGAAAGAAAACTAGTCCCTTATTTTACTTACACGACAAATATACACACTTATCATACTTGACAAAAAAGAAACATATTTGTAAAAAGACAAGATTTTTGCAACTACTCATTCTAGTGTTTACTCTTTGTGAACTAGACTGTATAATAAACTACCCAATTACCTGAAGAGTATTGACAATATTAATAAATTTAAATCTGAGCTATTCAGTGTGTTGGTAAGTAAGGGTTATTATGCTGTCACTGATTACTTGAGTAATGACTCATTATGCAATATGGAAAGAGGTAATAATTTAAAGTGATGTAAATTGTACTCAATTTTAAAATTAAATATCATTATGTCTTATGTATCACAGGTCACTCACTACACAGACGAATAAATTTCTATTCTATTCCATTTTCTTTTTTCAGGTATTTGAGACTATTTTCGTATGTTTTTACTATTCTTAGGAAGTTTCCGGAGTTGTATTTTTAGTGCTCTTGGGGTTAACATTCCGGGACCCGCCTAACCTTGAAAGAAACACTGTTCAAACGCGCTAGTGTATAGGAAAAGGAAAGAATTACAAATTCAGTTTTGCTCTCTGGGGTGAAATCGTGTCAGACCGGGCCCCAAGCATAGACGCAATTCAAAACTTGACTTGAATGCCCCGATTGGCCCGTGATTTATTTCTCTTCTGACGGACAATGTATCTTCTATACTAGTGATTCTCAACCGGTGTACTGCGAAACTTCTGAGACTTTGTGATTTTGTCGGTGAACGTAATTCAAATAATTTCACTCAATATTTATTTTACAGGATTTTTTTGGATTCTTTACGCCTTACAGTAAAATATACCTTACAATATTAGTGACCAAATCTCACGTATTATTGCCAACTCGTACGTTAGCGCCATGGGAACGAAATACAAAGGATAATGTGCCACGAACAAGAAAGGTTAAGAACCGCTGATCTATACAAACCAAATCCCTGACACACGTAAAAAGATGTCCAGCCTTCCACATATGCAACACACACCGCAGAAGTGGTGTGTGGGTAGCATAAGCAGTAGGATATATTACCGTAGAGGAAATATACAGAGAAATATCCTATCCCTAACTGTGAAGTTTGTTTACAAAATGAACTAAATCCATTTCATCTAGTTGTTGAGGAAATGATGTAGAGTTCCCAAATTTAAAGTGACTTTCTTATTTTTTTGTGACTTTGATTTTGACTTTGTTTCCTCAGCATACGTGAAGAAAGAATAAACAAAGTCACTTTAATTTTAGAAAATCTACATGTTTCTTTTTCATTACCTCAACAATTTCTTGAGATGGATTTGGTTCCTTCTGGAAACAAACTCTACAAATCATCGCCCCTTACTCTAACTTCGAGAAACTTTTTGATTTCTCACTAGATGTCTCTGAGATCAAGAGTTCATTTTCAAAGAGTCCAGTAAATTTAAAATCTGAAGTGCTCACGTACTGTTGTATACTCCAAGCCGAACTCAGATATTGGTTATTAACTTGAACAATAATGAAGATATTGTTACTACATTTTTAACAGACTTACTTTGCTTTGTGTGAAATATGACGACATAATAAATGTTGGAATTTGTGCTGCCCGCGGTTGTTGTGCCTCATGGTGTCGCTAGACAGTTCGCTGTGGTGTGGAAATCACTAGATAGCTGTTGTTTAGCCTTGTCAGTGATTCTGACAGACCCCCTGCTGTGGGAGTTTAACCTTCCTAAATTCTTGAGCGCACCCATAAATTCAAAATTTGTAAGGTCAAAGATCGATAGAAACTTTCCAAAACTCAATTGTGCGTTGTGACAGTGTAAATAAAAATTAAGAAAATAAGAAGAAATATCTCGGTATACTATGGAGCAGCGTATCTTCTTTGCTATGACATACTGGAAAACAGACTCGATTAAGGCATCTCAACATTTTTGTTAACCAATTAGACCTCGAGGAACTAACCATTGAGTACTTCCAACAAAATGATGCTTTAGCCCATACATCCAACCTCGGCATAGCTGAAATTCAGTCCTTTTTCGGCGATCGTCTATTTATAGGGAACTTTGGCCACCACGGTCGCCCGATCTGACGCAGCCTAATTACTACTTATCGAGATTTCCAAAGTACAAAGTATACGCAAACATATCAAGAACCATATACGCCTTAAAAGCAAACATCACCATAGTCATTTGGTCAGTGATACCGGATGTAACGGTAGCTACATTCCGAAATATGGAGCGTCAAGTTCAGTGTTGTTTGAACGCAAATGGTGGTCATTTTTTTTATGATGTAGTCATATTTTACACAAAGCTGTTGAAGGTAATTCTGTTGAATATTTCCTTACAATATCTTCGTGATTATTAAAGTTATTAACGAAAACCAGGGTTCATTGTAGTGAGGCACACCGTGCTTCAGCTAATGTACCAAACACAGAGTTTCGATTTATCGGAATCTTCCAGAAAACCCCATGCTCTAAGAGCCATCCAGCGGAGAATAGAAAAAGTTTCTTGAAGCTCAGAATAAAAGCGTAGACATTTATAAATAGGCTATAGGGCGTTTTTCTGTAACCTTTTCTCCGGTGAATTTGAATTTTATTTTAAGGCCTTTAGTCAACTTTGGCTTAGGCTGAACAGGTGATGATGATGGAATGATTCGTAGAATGAAGAAAGTAGACAAAAACGGGAGAACCCTGAGAAAACTGACGCAAACGGTGTTTGTCCAGCACAAAGCCCACATGCCATGAGCTGGGATCGAACAGAGGACCCCCCAAATACTAGAGGTGAACTCTCTACCATTGATTAACCGCGGCCCTGGAAAATTCAGACATAGGATTGGAAAACAATAGACTAAGAAATAAAAGGCTAACCTTGCGTTGGGGAGCCTGCCTCTATCAGTACAAATGATCTTGTTTCTTTTACAAGCCTACCACAATGATGATCATTTGAATTTGAATTTTATTTATGGTCTTTAGGCATCTAAGGCTCAGGCCGGAATAAGGGAAGGGAAAGGATGCGGGAAGGTGTTGACCAGGCCCTATGTTGAAGGTATCATCCCGGCATTTGCCTGGTGTGACTAAGTATAAACCTTGAAAGCCTCGCTCGGATTGAACCCACGACCTCACGAAAGCTAACCCAACATTTACCACTGAGCCATGGCCGCTCGGCGATGATCGTTTAAGTTTTGATTTTATATATCCCTCACAGTACGCAATCGGAGGATATACAAGTGACACCAACGGAAACAGATGTAGGAAGAGTAAAGAGATGAAGTTAGCCAGGGCCTGGTTTGAAGATACCATCCCGGGATTGGCCCGGTGTGTCTGAGAAAACCTCAATCAGAATGGTCTATCGCCGGGCGCAAACTTGATGCCTTCCGTATTGAAAGTCAAGACTCAAGACTACCGACTGAGCCACGACCACAAATAGGAAACTAATATAAGCAAATAAAAACTCACCGATCAAGTGTGTTTGGCTGGTAATGTAACACAAGAGGCACTAGGAAAGACGTAACCAACAAAGAGCAAAAATGAGAGAAACAACTGCGCCATTATCTGATGTTACAAAGTACCTACAAATTGCATAACTCGTATAGAAAACAAATAGACACAAGTCTGTTTTTAAGCTGGTCCATACATAGACAAAAATGCATTCCAAAATCTCATTTTCAAGCATTATGACTCTCAGAACATTTAGGTTTTACAAACCTTCAAATCACATTTTCAAATGTACTTGCTTAAAATGTTATAATACTTACGATGTTTGCTGAGAAGAACGTAAAAATAGCTATTGAAGATTAGAGTTACCGTACTGTAAATGTGCTAACACGTTTTAGACACAGCCTTGATTCTTTTCGCTGCAATGAGCGAGTAACTGAAAACAAACCCGGAGAAGAAAAAAGAAAAACGTTGACTAAATCAATTGATCGTACCTGAACAAACCAAGAATATCACAGACGAGACTTCTTGAAGCAGCGTGCGACAATGACGAAGTGATTTTTCTCCGTTCCTTGTATTGACGGTTATCAAGAAGAAGTAAAAAAAATCTGCCTTTGAAAGTTTTAACACAAGGAAGGGAGTAGGTGATCAGGTATCTTGGCAACTGCGATAACACGAGATTACCTGCCGCCTCAGAGTGCTTGTGTACTTCCGTTTGATGTGAAATCGCAATAAAACCTCTTGTGTGTACTCTTTCATTGATTTTTCATACTAAGCACCAACTACGCGGGGTTGGTATGGTTTCCTCCGTTCTTTTCCCGGTCTCTTGTTGATAGCAGTGACCTATAAACGTCACTCTTATTAAGTTTGAATAGAACTTAACTTACTCGTATTTTGTTGCCGGGCGGGTGGCCTTGCGGTCTGCGGCGGTAGGCCATCGGCTCGAAGGTCCCGGGTTCGAGTCCCGGCACGGGCATGGCTGTGGATTTTAATAGCTAATCGGCGAATCGTGACGGGCCGAAGTCCAAAGTTACTAGACTGGCCCATATAAACAATAAAGTTTTTTCGTATTTTGTTGATATAAACAAGAAAATGAATGTACACAGAAAATGAATGTGTTGGCAACGTGCGCAGGAGTGAAGACGTATTGCAAGTTGGAGTGCTTTCTGTATTAGTCAATATGCCATTCAGAAAAGTAACTCTAGGAGATTCAACATTTATCATTTAGTTCTCCGTATTGTAATGCACCTATGTTTTATGCAGTGTGCGAATTAGCGGGGGGATGTCCATGATCCCCCCCCCAAAAAAAAAAGGGCCCCCCCTTTCAAAATTTTTTTTTCTCCCCCGGGCGGGGACCCCCCCCCCCCCTAGAAGATGTTTCGATCAAGATTAGATAGAAAATCTGAACATTTTTATTTGGCTGAAGTTGAAACTATTTTCATGGAAGTGACAAGGGTATATGAACTTTTACTAGCAGCTAAGAAGCCTATTTGGTAGCCATTTCTTTTGTGATGTTTATGAAGTAGCTTAATGTGAATGATTTAGTATGATTGGTTTGATTTAGAAACTCCCATTTGGAAAATGAGACTGCATGTCTTCCCAATAGTCTGTTGAAATCTACTTATGTTGTATTTATTTATTGAACACAACAGATTAATAGCCTAATTGTGGTGTTCAACATACACATATGACATTTTTTTACATACACACATAGATGTAATATATGTATTTGGAGCTGCATGGTAACATATTCTGCATAAAATATTCATTATTTTATATAAGAATGGAATTCTCTCGTATTTATGTTAAATATATCAATCTCAGGACATTCTTTAAGAATACAATTATATAATGAGCACATTCTCCTAATAGGCGATATGTCCATTGCTTTAGTTCTTTGGGCCGAGAGGTGGAGGACAGCATTACGCGGTCGAGTCCCCCCCCCCCTGCGTAAAAAGTTGAATTCGCACACTGGTTTTATGGACTATCTACAAGCGCTGGAACGTCCTTTATAACACTTTTTTTGTTTCGAATGTCATAGGCGACTGCATGAACATTGCATTCACAAAAGAATGGTACAATTTCGTAAGTAAATAAAATAGTTATTTATTACCCACCCCCTCACACGAATGAACCTTGCCCCCAGTACTACCCTTGGGGGGGGGGGGGGGGTTCAGGGATGAATTCAGATTTTTACGCAAGGAGGTGCTTTAGAAATTTAACGGGACTATTTGCCAAACCTAACAAGGTAAAAATAATGTAGTTAAAAATAGATCGTAAGTGACTGTGTGTGGGGGGGGGGGTGAATGGAGGGGGTCGTTATAAAATAAATTTGCAATGTGCAAGACAGTGTTTCGATGTAATTAATAGAAAAATATAGGCACATTAATGCTCAAAGGTTTGCGAACATAATTATATATCAACTCAATCTTAAGGAAAGCCAAATTCTGTATTCGCAATGTAAATGAGGTTTCACACCTGATACGTTTCGTCTAAAGTTCGCAACACCTTCAAATCCCAAAGCAACGACATTTGATCAAGTTAAGTTTTTTTTTTTATTTTGTTCCTCCGTTACTACGTTTGTTATTGTATCTGCTTTTGTATCGCTCACTTTAGTGAACGCTATTAATTATTCAACAGGTGAATTGGTTTTCTTGTCAACATAACGGACGCAAGTGGAAAGTTCCGACTCATTTATATATATATATATATATATATATATATATATATATATATATATATTTGTTGATTCATCAGTAAGCAAAGAAAATTTCTTACCATATACTATAAAAAAAACTATTAAAAATTACTATAAAAAACTATAATCTAATTGGAAAGTTCGCTTTGAGATAGAACCAGGGCTGTAGTCTAGGGTATACGGAGGAATACGCCGTATATCATCTGATTAATCTTACACCTTAGCGTATACCTTCTGCTAAGATGTGTATACCATATACACAGCTAAAAATACAGGTGTTGATTCAATACTTCTGTGTGTCGCAGGGCAACCACTACATTTTGTGTTAAATCAACTCAACAAACGTGTTGATTTCGTAGATTCAACACAGTGCCAGTATGTCATCCTCCCTTGTGTCAAATCAACATTGATGATAACAAATCCTTTGTGTTGAATCACCGAAATCAACACCGTTGATTTAAGATTAAAAAAAAACGTATATTGGTCGCCCTGGAACACCGAAAAGCAATGAATTAACACAGCCATATTTTGCAGTGTAACCTCCACTTAAAGTTTCATAAAGTAGATTCTCAATGTATAACCTGTGAAAATTCTGGGACTACAGCACTGGATAGAACCCAATCGTCCAAATTGTTATTGCATTTCCTTACTAAGGTAAGTGACTACAATAAGGCCCAGACTACAATAAGGCCCAGTGTCAGTTTCTCCAATATAATGAACTCACGTGCATAGATGGCAGCAGTAGGTAGAAGGCTGAAGGCTACTAGTGTGATTGCTACTTAGCATTCCCGAATCAGTCTCTTAATGGCGACAGTGTGGTGCGTCGTAATATTCGTGTAGTCAGGAAAACCATTCATCTTATTTTTGCATCAACGTAAGTTCCATTTTTTTCTCCATGAGCTTGAAGGAAATTAGTTTGGGTACTATACGTCATTTAGGCTACAGTTTCAGTATTAACAACGTGTTTAATTAAAATGATTTTGTTGCTGGGTTTTGGAGGTACAATTATAAAATAACATGAAATGCAACGTCACTCATTAAGGCCCAGGTGGGCCTTATTCCGTTTCTGCATTGTAGCTTCATAGTAATTGAAAATGTAACAGTAATTAATGTCACAGTAGATATTTTATATAATTAATATCTAATCGAAATAACATGTGTGTATAGTGTGACAAAATTGGTTTCTAAACACCCCGTTCAAGAGACTCCCACTGGACTTGAACCAGTAGCCATGCGTAGAGGATGAGAAGTTTCTAACTATCAGCTAATCAGGCAACATTCCATAACCAGGCCGACGATAAAGATGTATTCGTGTTCCCTCGCTGTGAACATGAATAATGATTTGGAGTAATGAAAAGTTCATTAAAAAAAAAGTTAGAAGTTAATTAGAAATGTGTATAAACCTTTTTTCTAGAAGACATTTTCATTTTGTTAACAATTTGTTTAGTGATTATGGGCCTTCTTCGCATTATTGAAGATTGTTCACGTCAAGTTGAGTTATTTTTTGTTGTTGTCAATTTCCATCATCAGTCTTAAGTTTATATTTGACGATTTCTAGAAGAGTACAGTTGAGTAAAGACATTTTCATTTTCTTAACAATTTGTTTAGTGCTTACAGGCCTACTTCGCGCTATTGAAGACTGTTCACGTCAAGTTTAGCTACATTTTTTATTTTTCATCATCAATCTTAAGATTTTATTTGAAGATTTTCGTTTTGAATTAGGTCTTACGTATAATTATATCATATGTAAATTTATTAAAGTAATATTCTCAAGAAGCAAGAACTGGGCCTTATTGTAGTCACCCTAATAAAATAAGGCCCAATGGAAGCATTTTTACTTTTTGTGTTCTTATCATGAAGGAATTGAGCTGCGCTCTCAAGATTTACATATATTGTACTAGAAACAATAAAGTTTTAAACACAGTTAAAATTGCAATATTATCTGCTTTGTTGTTCGAGAAATATTCAAAAGTATTAAGGTGGGCCTTATTGTGGTCATTTACCTTACTTGCGATATTAAAGACTCGTATTTTGTGATGTGGGGAATTTCTTCTTCCGCTAAAAGGTAAAGTCCCCGAATGAGTAACGAAAGACATTCGCGATGTCTGAGTTTTCAGTTTCACTTTGACTTAGAACTAATTGAGTGTTGAGTACTGTCCTTTGCCTTACCTTGAATTTCCAAAGTAACGAAAAATTCCTCACCGGCAGAGTAGCAATTTTCCTCTACTTGTCAAAAGTTATGTTCACTGATCGTATGACTTTAATAGCTGTGTGTGATTTGCCAACCAAAATTTGTACTAGGCAGTCACATATAATACAATGGTTGAAGGGGGGGAAGAGAAATCCAACGGGGGATGAGCCCCCCCCCCTTTGGATAAGCCGGAATTCAACATTGGCGGGGTCTGTCAACTTCATAAAGATTAACCCGTAACTTCGCTATGTTGCCATGACGTAACCTCAACACTTTTATTAAGGCCGCTTTAGACGACAGCATTTATGCTACGATGAATCTTACGATTAGCAGTAGTGCCAGAGTGTGAAAGCAAGAATGCTACAATAGAGCAAGATTCTATGGTATAAATCTATAACTCTTTTTCTTTTTTCGCTGGCACACTGCTTTCGCTAAGATTCATCGTACGATAAATTGTATTGTCTAAAGCGGCCTTTAGATTATCGTACCTCGTTGGAATTGTTAGAATGTTGCCTTTTTAACACTGATTTTTTCTTTTATTTTTTATTTTTTGTAATTTGTGGTGAGAAAAACACAAATTAGTGAAAAAGTGCGATTTTTTAAGTATGTTTTGGAAACTCAATGTTTATATGACTTCGAAATAAGATCACGTGGAAAAATTGCCTGTGCACGATATGTAGATGCATCTATTGGCTGAAAAGGGTCAATCGGATCATGCCAGTTAGGTTCGGACCGGGTCTATGGGGTCACCTATGTTAGGGTCAGGTAGGGTCACAGGGTGTTATTTGACACCAAAAGCGGCAGAGGAGAAATAAATGCCCAACAATACCCGCAGCTATTGGAGTACTGGAAGTAAATACACTGGTTTCTCTTTCCCTCCTTTCAAGAAAACGGGTTAGTGAGGTATCAGGGATAACAAAAGATGTGCAAGGGAATCCCCTCTTTCCTTACAGATAACGCACTGCCAGGTCACCGGGTAAGTAAGTGAGCCGGATTCAGCTCTGGTTGTAGGGCTAAATTTAAAAGCTTCAAGTACAACCATTCTTGATTTTTTTTTAAATAATCATCTTCTTTTCCGTGAAAGTAAACACAGACTCAATAAATCAAGTGTCGAGATAACGTAGATAAGAACATCAATTAATACAATCATGATGAAAAGATAAATTTAATAAATTGTGCGCAGACGGTATATTTTTGTGAGAAAAGTTACAAAGCCGGATCAATTGCGTAAGGGAATAATATCGAGTCCATGTTGCGAGTTTCCTTGGATTGAAGCAACATTAAACGTAAAACAAGTTTGTTCTCTGTATTGTCTTCTCATCCTCCGTGATAACATTCCATCCACAGATACACAATACACTAGTTAAACTAATGGCTAATTCAATTTTATCTATAAGTGACTCTCAAGGTTGTGAAGTATCGTGAAATAAAACGTTTTCTACATATAACGCGTTATTCTGGGTGTAAAATACGTCAGGGCCGATTAAAAACCCTTCAAAACCAATCGTCTTGGCTTGATTTGATATGTTCTTAGTCCTGTAGCTTGAATCAATTAATATTTTCATTTGCCAGATTCACAAGTTCTATCATAGTCTTTCCGAGAGGGGGAGTTATTTGCACACCTCCGGGGATACTTTTGTTCTTTCTGGGTATACGAGACTATTTCCAGAAGGAATTTCTCCTCGTTGTATATTTCGTGATCTGGAGGTGAATTGCCTTTAATACAACTGCCGTTATCTTCTTTCAAAACTACGTAAGAAGACAATTTCAAACTATCTGTTTGATCTCCTAACTGACCCTTCAATCTTGTGTATGCTTGTTGAAGGCGCCTATGCACTTTGTCAAAGAGATGAGCATCCGCCATGTTCATTTCGCCTATGTCAATAAACGCATTTTTGAAACAACTAAAATACCGTTGACATGTTGGCGTAACATTCCATATTTGTTGGATCTAAGTTAATTGCTAATTGATCATGAGAATCAGCTGTTTCAAAATCTGTAATTCTGTGGTAGGTCTCATTTCCTTGTAATGTACAGGGTGTCCCAGAATTCCTTCCCTGATTACAATCATTCATAAGGCATAAAATATGACACACAGACAAATACTTTTTATCTTGAATTGCATGTAACATATTCAAGTTTTTGTGTACACAATTAATAAATTTCTACTTGTGATCCTTTCGTTGCCCCAAGGATATCCAGGCGATGTTTATGTAGGATGCGGTGCACTCATGTCTTAGGAATCTGCAACTCACGTTGAGCCTCTGCGGACTGATTTCTTGGGACTTCTCACGAAGGCGTCTCTCACTGTCTGAATTATCTGCGCACTAGGTCCAGGTCTGCCTGTTCTAGGGAGATCACTGACGCTGCCTGTTTCCTTAAACTTAGCATACCACATCTTGATGCTTTTAACGTCTGGTGGCTGTCTATGGTATGCCGTCTGGAATTGTCTCTGGACTGTTTTTGGTGACTGTGTCTCGTGATACCAGAGGACACATTGGGCTTTCTCCTGGTTTGAGTACATGTTTCTGCAAATGGTGGCCAATTCCGTTGCTGTTACGTCACTGGGCTCTGTAACAAACAAAACAACAGTAAGTATGTACACAAAAACTTGAATATGCTAACGTGCAATTCAAGATAAAAAAGTATCTGTCTATGTGCCATATTTTATGCCTTATGAATGTTTGTAATCAGGGAAAGAATTCTGGGATTATTTTCTGTTTCATTGTCATACATTAACGTGCTTGTTGATGCCTGTAAAGTACTATCGGTATATGGATCCTCACGAAACTATGAGCAAACCATTATCCAAGCTTCATGACAGATAAGAGAGAGTGGATGCAGCAAGTGTTTAAGAATAGAGTTCATTAATCTGGTGTTTTGGAAAATAACTCTTGTTTTGCAGACGTTTTTCTTGTTCACTAGCTTGACAACATTGTCTATCAAAAGTATGGTCCTGAGTAATTTTTACCGAACAAAAACACCAGAGGTGCAAAAAGTGGAGCCAAGTTCTTTAGCCCTAAAAAGGTGTGAAATGGGAGACGGATGAGCCAAGTTCCTTGGTGACACCATGTAACAGGAACAAAGGAACTTGGCGCGAGCTGGCAACAGCCTTAAGGTTGGGGGCGGTGGACGTAGTGGGTTTTAGTATCCCTACCACCCTTATAGCTTGAGAATCATGAACCTTGCCACCTCGCGCCAAGTTCCTTTGTTCCTGTTACATGCTGTCACCAAGGAACTTGGCTCATCCGTCTCCCATTTCACACCTTTTTAGGGCTAAAGAACTTGGCTCCACTTTTTGCACCTCTGGTGTTTTTGTTCGGATTTCACAGCTTTTTGTACGTGTATAATATATATACTCGCTCGCTCGGCCTCGTTTAGGTCCTCGCCCCCCGTAGCTGGCTGCGCCCCAACTTCGAGTTTTTGGGTACTTACGCCCCTTTATCGTAACCACTCTCCAGGACACTGTTCTTCCATGTTGCAGATTTTTTCCCATACCCACCACCCGTGGGAATGAGATATTTATTGAGACATAGGTAAGCTTTGCCATATTTATTGTAACCTACTTGTGATGATACAGCAAATTTGATTCCTGCTGGCGGCCCTAAAATCCACCACCACCAACCCTAAGGCTCGAACATCATCTGGTGTTTTGCTCGGATTTCACAGCTTTTTATACGTGTATATATATATATACTAGGTTCGCCTCGCTGGGTGTGCTGCCCCAGAATTCCGTGTGCGCCCCAACTTCAAATTTTTAGGGTTACGCCCCCTTTATTGTGATCAGACTTTCTGGGGACAGCGCCCCATGCTGTGCAGACCTTTTCCCATATCGCCTCGGGGGCTGCACCGTCATAGCGGTGGTTTGATCCATTTATTGAAACATTTTCGTGATGGTACACCTTCATACCAAATTTCGTTTCTCTAGCTTCAGTGGTTTGGAAAATGGTATTTTGGGGCTATGTTGAATTAAAGAAAGCGATTTTTAAAAAGTTTTCTTACATTGCCGTTACCTACTTGTGATGGTACACCTTCATACCAGATTTCGTTGCTATAGCTCGAATGGTGTGGAAAAAGTTTTTGTGCGACCATTCTGATCCAAGTTAACAACTTTTTCAAAAATGTAAATTATTCCTAAACTACTCTTGTTAATACACCTTTATGCCAAATTTCGTATCTCTAGTTCAAACGTTCTGGAAAATGGATTATGAAGTCAGCCATTTTGGATTCAAAATGATGTCTTTGCAGATATTTTGTAATCTACTAGTGATGATATACCGTCATACTTCGAAATTTCATATTTCAATTTTTAACATCTTTTTTCTTACAGAACCTCAAAATCGCTGATTTCGCAATAAACTCTTCTTCCTGTATAACATGCTGACGTTTTGTGACACGTGGAACTCGGCTGCATGCACTGCCGTACGTGTTGATACTCCCCTCGATTCGCTCGCGTCGCTGCGCCAAGAATCCCACGGCAGGCCGCGCATCGAACTTGAGGAGTTTGGAGGAACTGCGTCTTTTTATCACAACCAGAATCTGCAGTGCACTGCGCCACATGATGCAGATATTCCCTCATACTCCAGAGCGCTGCGTCCGAATGGGGAAACGTCCACATTCTGCCTGTATAACATGCTCCTGGCAATGCTAACGTTTATGACGAGTAAAACTTGGTGGGACACGCAGGAGTATTGGAAGTTGGCACGAGGAATTGGGTTCATCCATATTCCATTTCACCACTTTTAAGGTTGAAGGAGTTGACTGGACAGTTTGCACCCCTGGTGCTTTTGCTCGTATTTCGCAGCTTTTTACACTTGTGTAATGTATATACTCGCTTCGCCTCATTGGGGCGCTGCCCCCAGAATTCCAAGATGGCCTCGCTGGGGCGCACCCCTTTATTGCAATCAGGCTCCAGCTGGGAACTGTAACCTAGTAGGGGAGACGAGCCGAATTTATTCTAACCTACTCGTAATGGTACACCTTCATACCAAATTTCGTTTCTCTAGCTTCAGTCGTTATAAAGTGGGGCTTAGGCGGGCATTTTGGATAAAAGATGGACACATTTTTAACGTTTTCTTATATTTTCGTGACATACTCGTGATGATACACTGTCATACCAAATTTCATTTCTCTATCTCGAACGATGTGAAAAATGGTATTTCAGCTGCCATTTTGAATCAAAGATGGTGAATTTTTTAAAACGTTGTTATGTTTTCCTAAACTACTCTTGATAATACATCATTATGCCAAATTTCGTATCTCTGGCTCAAGCAGTTGGAAAATGGATTTATGAGTCCCGCCATTTTGGATCCAAGATGGCGTCTTTAGAGATATTTTGTAATATTTTCATAATCTACAAATAATGTTGTACTGTCAAACTAAATTTCATTATTCTAGCGGCAGTCATTTAGGCTGTGTATTCTTTAAAAGTTTAGGGTTGGCGGCCATTTTGAATTTAAGTTGGCGACTTTTTCAAATTTTTAAAAAGTTTTCTTAATTTGCTATCAATGATGTAGTTTCATACCAAATTTCACTGTTCTATCTTTAGCCGTTTAGGCTGTGTATTCTTGGAAATTTTAGGTTTGGCGGCCATTTTGAATCCAAGATAGCGACCTTTTCAAAATGTCGTAATTTTTCCTTTATCTACTTATCATCCTCTACCTTCATACCAAATTTCATGTTTCTAGCTTACTCCAAACACCCTAAACAATATGATGAGTGAGTCAGTCAGTCAGTCAGTGAGTGAGTGAGTGAGTGAGTCAGTTAGCCTAAAATGTGCAATTTCAGGGGTCCACAACTAGAACATAGTTTGAGATACGAATATGAAATTTTGTACATCTGCACATATTTACCATATCTCCTTAACGGCAAAAGTTCATATTCCTATCTTTAACATCTTTTTTCTTACGGGGCCCCCAAATCGTCGATTTTGCCATAAACTCTTGTTCTTGTATAACTTGCTTCTGGCAGTGCTAACGTTTTCTGACGTGAAGAACTTGGCTCATGCACTGCCGTGCATGTTGATAGTTTATATAATTGACAGTGCCTTAGGACTCTAGATGTATATAATGATTTTACGTGTTAGTAAAACATGGCGAGACAGCAGGACCATACTGAATAATCTTTTAAGTGAGTCTAAGGTGTTGTGTCAATGTTAGACTTATATGTATTATGTCGTTTCTCCAAGTTTAATTAAACGTGATTCTAGCAGTCCATATGTATTACTATTGTCTACAAATATTCAAGCATAATGGTAGATATGATCATCTTCGCTAGAGAACCGGAAATCCTCATTACGGGAAATGATTTATAGATTGCCTTCTAGCCACGAACTGATTGATATTTGTCGGTTGATCTTTAGATACCTCCCCAGGTTATATATTGAATGAATCAGTTTCAACCTAAAATTAACCTATTTTATAATCCTTGTCATTTAGACAATCACATTTCTACGTATACTCTTGCAGGGGGGTTGAGCCCCTGTTCCCTGTCAACCCTAAAAAAAACACCGGAACATTATATAATGAGGAAAGAATTTAAATATCTACAAAATTTGACCCGGTGACCTGTTTCAGCTCTGCACAAAAGTGATCAAAAGCTCATATACTTTAGGTTTGCTAAAGGTAGACTTAAAGTGTACAGTTAGCGACAAAATTCCTTCCCTTCAGTAAAGTTTCTTTTGTGAATAAATAGAGAGTGGATGGCCCCATTTGAGTAGAGTTTTCAGTAAATTAAAGAGAACGTAATTTTCTGTAAAATACAGAAAACAGAACATAAATCGATACATCAATTCCAAAGTTATTTGTGCCAAACTTTTGTCCTTGACTGTACAAGAGGTGTGCCCTTTTTATATACGTTGCAGTTGTAGTCGCGTCATCATTCAGGGTTCGAAAAACATCAGTAGTCTTTCGTCAGCTCAGAGATGGCTCAGACATTGGGTGACAGGGAGAGTTATCACGACTTTTTGTTGAATTGTTGTCGTTTCGGGCCGGTGCTCAAGCCTTGTAAAGGAGTGTATGCAGGACTAGATATGTGTTACGTATGGCGAGTTGATAGGAAGAAACTGTCGCATGCCTAGTTCATCGATGGTTTGTTGTTATGTACTACTGTGGTAGCGGCATGCAGTGAATTTGTCTGGGCGTAATGCTAGTACCTATGGAAGAGATAGATGCATGTTGTGAATTCCTCGTTCGTCTCCAAAATGATTGAGCGACGGAGTCTATGTATTCGTTTAAGAATGGAAGCGACATGTCTTCGAAGAATTAAACAACGCGAGTATCTCTTGGGTATCCGGAAATAATCCTTGGGGCGCGGTTGAAGCTTCTTGAGATGGGAAGGTGCAGTATATTTCCATGCTGGAGCGGCATATATAAGAATAGGACAAATCATTATGAAGAAAATGTGGTTAGTTTGGTTTCAACACTGAGTGCATGGCTTCTTATCATTGGATAAAGTGTAAGTGTGCGCGAGAGGGCATGTTTGGCAATAGATTGTACATGTGGAAGAAATGTGAGTCGCCGATCAATTCCAAGATATCTGGCCGAGAGCTGTAGTTGAAGAGGTTCACCAAATAAAATGAGTCGATGTGGTGGAGGAGATTTTCATTTGGTGAAGTGCCCAACGCATGTCTTGTCTGGATTGGACTTAATACGTCATTGCGCAGGCCACTGCTCAATTTGTTCAAGGTGACGTTGAGCAAATCGATGAGCATAACGAATACTGCGATGTGAAGCGAATATCACAATACCATCTGCAATGTAAAAGTTGAAAAGGAGAGAGCCAAGTACATAGCCCTGAGGTACTCTATCAGTGATTGGTTAAATATCAGATTAAGTGCCACAAAATGAAACCTGAAGAGCAGTGAAGTAGGATGTTGAAGAACACCTTGTTGTATCATCTTGAATATGAGACCGTCGCGCCAAACATGATAGAAAGCGTTAGATGAGTCCAAGAAGTATGTCGGGAGCGGTGAAATGTAGAGTGATTTCTTCCGTGACTCGAAAACGAGTTGAGGAACAGTGTTGAAACCAGGTCGAAAACTAAACTGATGATGTAGAAGAAGGTTATGTGTTTCAATGTTCAAATTAAGGTGCTTATGAATTATTCGCTCGAAGATTTTGCTGACTGTGGTCAGTAAGCTTACAGGGCGATGGCTATCAGGAAAAAGATGGTCCTTACAAATTTCTGTTATCATGACAACCTTGACATGCTTCCAAGATCAGGTAAAATAGTTATGTAACAACATGGCGTTAAGCATTCTAATCAGTTGAACCAAAAGTTTCATTGGGGTATTTTTCAGAGCGGCGGTGGAAATGTCACGTCCGGTAGCACTGCGACGACGAATTATTTTCTGGACTTCTCGCGGAGTAGTTAGATACCCGGATCGAAGGGATCATCCAGCGTACGGAGGCATTAATGAACTCTGCGAATGATGTGTTTTTCATACGGCTCAGGGTTTAGCATGAACTGTTGTTCTAGCAGATCAGCAAAAACGTTGGCTTTGGCAATGGGACTGGAAACCAGTCCGCGTGGTCCATGCAGAGGGCGAGAAGTGGGAGTAGAACGAGGATTGAAAAAAGTTCTGGCAACCTGCCAGAATTCGTGGTTTAGCTTCTCGAGTTGTCTAAGCTTGGCGTCCCATCGTTGTATTGAAGTCTTAAAAGTCTCTTTTCCACACGCTTATTAAGTGGGTTCCATAGAGTTTTCCATCGAGGGTCACGAGTGGTCTGCCACTTCTTGCGAGGCAAACATTTAAATGAAATTTGCGCATGAGTACGGAGCTGTGTTGGAGTTAGTGCAGAGTTAGAAGTTATGCTATTAGTGGTTGTAATAATACGTATACCAGTTTGAATGTTAGCGTTACAGTCTGAACTGCATGCTCAATGTTCTCAGTGTTATGTAATTGAATTCTGTTGTCGGAGGTGCAAGATAGAATGCGACCATATTAATTCAATTAGTGTTATGAATGTTCGGTAACTGGAGGCGTAGTGGGTAATGTAGATGATAGATATCCAGTCGTGACCAGAATATGGTCAAACGTAAGGGCATGAATGGTATATGGACCTTCAGTGATGTATATGTCTTTATAGAGTACCATATTCAGCACACCAGGACGCCCTCCATTTTGGGGGAAACAGGTAGAAGTTGTGCTTACAATGGGAGTAAGATGCTAGTTAGGTAAGTACAGAGTTGTACCTGAAGAGTTTGGATTTCGAGAGTTCCAGAATTGACGTTTACAGTTCAAATCTCCGCCAATGAATCGTCTGTTGCCGAGATGACTGAGTCAACGAAGATCATCTGGTACTGTGTGAGTATTAAGCTCCTTGTATGCTGCGATGATTATAGTAGGAGAATCTTGTGTTAATAATTGTGCTGCAGTGATTTCGAACAAACTTGCGCCGTACAAACAATTAATATTTCGGAATTTTCAATGCTAATATTTAAAATTACGTTATTATATTGCCAGTAATGACTATATCAATGAGGCAGAACATTTAATAGTGTGCTTGTCTTCTAATCAAGAGGTCCCCAGGATAGATCATCCGTGCCTAAAATGAGGATTTTCTCTGATTTTCTTCGTTCACGCAAGGAAAATGCTAGGATGGTACCTTGAATAGTACAATGAAACAGAAATATAAGAAAGAAAAAGTTAAAAGAATGTGAATATAAACAGTTAATTTATTTTTGTTAAATAGCTAAGTATTACTTGCAATTTGACAGAATGTGCAAAGGAGTTATCTGAAGAGGTTGAATTGTAGATACTACCCCGTACATCACCACATAGCAGAAATAAATGAAACGAAGTAAAGGACAAGCTAACTTAAGAAAGAAAAACGAAATATTAAATCTTAAAATACCTGAGTATTTTATTTTCAGTACTCCAACTTCATCCTTTAAATATTTCACGATCCAGTCCAAATATTTCCTGTCCAACTTTATTCGGTGAATATTTTACGAGTGCGATAGATCTTTCAGAAGTCAATCAAAATTGACAAACACTGACAGGTGACCTAACTCGATCTAAACCGTAGATTCAAATATTTATGCTTTCGTGCTTGTCTTGGAATACAAAGAAACTTCCAGCGCACTCAACTAATATCAAAGAATAACATTCTCTTTCTTCCATGTGGACTTTTATTCACAGGGCTGTCTCATAGGACGAATGTAGAGAACTGCGTTACCATTTTAGCTAATTTGACTAAAATTATCATTTTCTCTTTGCAATTGCGCTAATTATGGCATTTGCGCGCACAAGGAGTACTAACAGTGGTCTTTCGACCTGGATAATGTATTATTACTTAAAAAGAAGAACGAAGTTAGGAGTTCGCACTGAGAATAAAAATCACAAAAAAGCCCTCTTATTTAAGTGACTACCCTAACAGCACATGAAATTGCAGATATGCTTCAGGAACGTTGCAATGTCTCATTTATAGTTCAGGAGATCGGGTTTCAGGGCAGATCTCCCGATAACGTAAATATAAGGTTGACATTTTCTAGGTTTGAAATAGGTTTGAGAGACATTGCTTTCGCAACGTTCCCATCGCCAGTGATATGAATCATAAAGATCGCCATATTTGATGAATAGTCGTAGCTTATATGCAAACATTCAGATACAAAAAATTCAGCTCATAACCAACCTTTGTATATTAATATAGCAAAACCACTATATATTTTTTTTTGGAACCTGCCGTCCAATAGAAAGAGCGTAAATGTTAATTAATGAGTGAGATCTGATGTGGGGACAGTAATAGAACAATTTTGACCGTTCCTAGCAGAGCGCTAAGTAGTAAAGCGTTGGTTTATCATGCGAAAGGTCCGTGGTTTGAATCCTGGTCATGATAGAATATTTTTTTTATTTTTTCTGTAGTACACGTATAAATGTTGTTTTGTAATATGCTCTTGACATATAAAGTGAACAATCTCGAATCATAGTAGAGATAGAGCTACAACATAATGAAGACAACGTGTTAAACTTAAATCCAGCTATTGATGTACTAGTATATCTATTTTTCATCAATAGTAGTAGTTGACTTTGTGGCACATACTCAAGAAGTCTCCTCGCTCCAAACCCTCCATGTTAAACATTTTTCAAAATATTTCGAAAACCAAGAGTACTATCAAAAATGTAAGTTCATAGCGCACTATAGGACTTACAAATTACTATGAAATACAATGGACGGCAATCTCGAGATCTTGTCCATTGATGAGTGATACGTTTTTAAAGATTATGACGTCATTATTTAATTGAAGTCTCAGCACTCATCAATCGACAGGATTTCGAGATCGCTGTCCATTGTATTTCATAGTAATTTGTAAGTTCTAGTGCGCTATGAACTTACATTTTTTATAATACATTTCTTAGTTTCTGAAATATTTTGAAAAATGTTTAAAATGGAGGGTTTGGAGCGAGGAGCCCTCTTAACGCTATATTGGAATGTGACTGTAACATCAGAATCTAACTGAGACAAAGGCGGACATTTCGCCGTCTTTGAAACATAACCTGAAACATTGCCGAAAGAAGCTGAAATGTTGATGTAATGTTAAAAGTATTGCAGAATTACCTGTATGAAACGTTTCTCAGATCATGAAACACATACACAATAAAAACTGAACCTCTGAATAGAGTACATTATACTACCTATTTTTCAGAGGCAGTGACGGACCCAGAGATTCATATTTTACCTTCGCTTTTGTTTCTATTAATCTGTTCCCTCTCAAGAACTGGAGGGCAAAGAACCGACCCTTTAAACCTAATCCTGGGTTTGCCACTGGCTCTCAAAAATTGGGTGTACAAAATTGGAATTTTGTACTCCCAATTCAGAGGTACAGTTTTTACAGTGTAGGCAATAATAATTTAAAAATGGTATGCTATATAACATTCAACAGTACTGTAAACGCTTCGAATAGCTCCAAAATGGCTGATCCCTATTGTTCATGCTGCACTCTAGCGATCTAAAGTAGCAGCAGACGACAGATGCAAACTGAGAGGTTCGAGCGTCTAGCATGAAGAGACTGTCTAGTTCGGAATCACTAACGTGCACGAGGCCGTCATCTTGCACATATGACCTCTCTGGCTTGTTACGTAACACGTGCACTGTAAATACAACGGCCAAACCGCCGTTTCCAAGCTCGTATCGTTGCTCAGTGGTGCCGATCGAGATAGTTCAGCGGTCTACTGCGCAAGTTCATCGACTACAAGATCGTGGGTTCGAATCCCACCTAGGGCATGGTTGATTGTATGTGTCTGCTTTTAACGTAGGTTATAAGTAACATAAACGCATAAATAAAGGCAACAATCGTAATGTAATCGTAAATAACTAAATATAATGTAACAGGAAATAAAATAAACGAGATTTTTTTAAAAAAAAGTGGTAAGGCGTTGGCTTGCTAAATAAAAACCCGGGTTCGAATCCTGATGGAGACAAGATTTTTCTTTTTTTTTCTTTCAAAATATATTTTTATATGTTCATATTTCTTATTAATAGCTAATTGCTTTTTTTTTTTTTTTTTTTTACATTTTCCGTAGATTATTTTAAATTAGTCGCCAGGGGTTCGCGGAGGTTAGGTAAGGTTAGGCGCAATCATGTATCTTTACGTATTCTTTTTATTATTTATTTATTCCGTTCGCGACGCGCTCGTTCTAGCATGTTATGACTCGCTCGTGTATGTGATTTCCATGTGTTAGTCTCTATGCAGACGTGTTCTTACGCGCGTAATGAGAGAAGCGCAAACATACTGTATGTTCTCTAATGCAATGGGACCAAATCAGTGCATTTACGCAACCGCGTTGACGTAAATCTGCTGTCGCGTAGTAGCATAGACCTCATAATAGATAGACTTAACACGCCTCCCCATTTCTGGCTGCGCTAAAAATGATGGATTTTTGTTCAGAGCACGTGATTTTGAATCCATGCGCTAGGTAGCTCTGCCATAGACCTCATAGTAGAATATGACGTCTATGGCAGAGCTACCTAGCGGATGGATTCAAAATCCATTAGTTTTAGCGCAGCCAGAAATGGGGATGCGTGCTAAGTCTATCTATTATGAGGTCTGTGGTAGTAGATCATGCGTTTGTATTTTAGAGAACGCGAGAAGCAAAGCAATGGAGATGTTTATTAAACAGGGTTGCCAGACTTTTCACAGTCCAGTTGCTCAGAGACTTGCTAGTGCATACTTAAAACGCATTGGCAACATTATCTTCTATGTTATCTTCTTCTTTCTTTTTTCTCCCAGCTTCTTCGGCGATAAAAAACAAGCTCAATGTTTATTTAAATAAGCTACTCGCGAAAAGCCTTCCTTCTCGCGTCAACGTAAGAACACATGGCCTGCTTTTTTTTTCGCTACACACATTGCAATTAGACATGTCTCTCCTCATACAGCACATGCACGATATGCTCGCAGACAGTGAATTAAAACGTTGTACGGTTATATTTCTCAGTACGGAAACAATAGAAAATACAATATTTTAATAATAAAATATTTATCGCTTTAGACAGTTGCTTGAGCGTTCGGAATATCGGAGACGATTGGCAAAGAGAAAGGGCATTTTCAGAAAAATATAAATAAGTAAATTGCAGAGATCGGAAGGCTACCATTTTCAAAATTTCCCTACTTGTAATATTTCTGAATGAAATGGGGGAACTCTTACCGAGTCACTCTGGTGTCTTGTGTAGACAATTCGGATATATTTTATAACTGAATCATCTTACAATATTTTTGGTTTTCAGTACGGTACTACTTTAGCTAATAAAAATATATTTATATTTTTTATATAAAATATTTTTCATTTATTTTTGTCACACCTTAGCTACAAAATCGTCGGATTTAGAGCAACTGTTCAATAAGACTGAACTGCCACTTGGCTGAGTGTTAACGTTCTCGGTTCATATGTGAGATGGTTCCGTTTCGATCCTTTATGCGGACTCCCATTTACCGGCTGACCAAACATCGTAATACGAATGAGGGAGTTAATTTAACTAAGAAATCAATAATTCATCTCGAAAACCATATAAATTGGCCATGTGAAGTCCTTGGACTGACCACAGTACAGACTGTGCTCTGAACGGAAGCCACTGGTAGGCCAAGAAGATCTTATATGGGCTTGCAAGGAGTTCAATAAATCTTCAATTCGATGATAAAAAAGTAAATGAATGTCTAATAAATTATATATATCAAGGTGGTTTTAGTGATAACCAGTTTTTCATTCGATCAGCCAATGCGAGAACATTAAAGGGATATTATATAACCTCAGCTCTGTGAATAAGTTTTACACTCGTAACATCGAGATAATGGGACCAAGCAGCACTCGTCATTTGGTAGAGCATTGGCTTCGCATTCGGGAGATTCTGGGTTCGATACCAGAGGCCAATCAACCTGACTGAGGTCCTTTTAAGGATTTTCTGTGACACCAGGCAAATGCCGGAATGATACCTCCAACTTATCCAACTCTTTTCAGGATCCTTTCATCTACCGTACCCGGCCCGAGCCATTAAAAATCAATTCAAAAGCCTATAGAACTCGTAGCCATGACTGCAAACCATAGAAAGAAAGGCATTGCTATTAATGCACTGTGACGTATTCATGTGCCACACACAAGATCGTTAAATTTCACTTCTTTAAGTGACTAGACTTGTAACTTCCTGGCACTGGAGCACAATGTGCCGTGGAATAGAGCACATTGATTTACTGGGCACTCTTCCCATACTGGAGGAGGTTTCCCTGCTATGCAAATCCTAGTTTCTGTCTGTTCCGTAAAGTTCACATGATCTGGATTTCGTTTTCAGACCTCTTTTAGTATATTTGCCGCTATTAAATGAACTTTTGGGGCATAAATTGGGTATTAGCACACCAGAAGTTCATATGTTACGCACTAAAAACCGTGTAGTTTATACTAATTCCACGAAAAGTTCAAATACTAGGCCTATACAGTAGAAACGTGATAAAACTGAGGACATAAGTCGAACTATTTTCGAGATATAGATCCTATTGTGTACTAACCTAGCCGCCGAAACTCAGTGGTAGAGGGTTGGCGTAGCATTCGGGAGGTCGTGGGGTTTTCCAGGGTTTTTCCTAAGCCATACCAGGCAAATGCCGTGATGGCACATTCAATATAGACCCTGGCCTACACCTTCTCGAATCCTTTCCCATCCACTATCCCGGCCTGAGCCCCAGCAGATGCCTAAAGGCCATAAATTAAATTCAAACAAAATAATGTGCACTAAAAATGTAGTTTGGTTGTCAATGCAGAATCAATAGAATAATGTGACACTTGAGGATTTAATAATTGCTAATGAAAATCTCACAAAAAGAAAAAAAACTTACAGAACCTGGCTTCAACATTTATTCTTCTCCTGTATTTCACTCAAACTTGCTTTGCCGTACCTTATTAGTGACAAGTTAACCAACCAAGAGTCGAGAACACACTCGCGTATTTGTTAACTTGAATGATTCTAATTCGCAAAACTAATTATGTGAGAATATACGTACGAGGAATTTCATTAACGTAAGACGAAAATTTGACAAACATCAAACGTTTACAATCTGCATGCAAGATCGCTATTATATAGCTAAATGAGAGTTACATGAAAATGTTTGCTCATATCCTGATTTTAATACCTGTATATAATCAATATGGATGTAATCAACATGACAATGTTGAAACCCGACAGACATGTTGACCTAACAATAGTAATGAAAGAAGAGCTAGGTGCCACGATATTCTTTTATGGGTTTAACACACGCATTCTGAACTTCGTTTTCTTTTTCGAGTTTATGTAGCGATTGTATCGAGATATGGGTCGCATCGCAATTAGTCAATGTCAGGTTTCCAGTGTGGATATTCTCTACACCCTACTAAAATTAAATATTTCATAGAGAAAATGTTATTTACAAACTACCTAGAGAAAAGCTACGGTCATGACAGAATCAGTCTTACGATCTCTAAATCTCAGCAGCCATTATCATCGTATGCCTCTAATGCAGTGATTACCAACCTTGTTTTGCCCATGGGTCACATTAAAGTTTACCACGATCTTCGCGGGGCAGAGTATCCTCTGACATAAATAGCATACAAATCGTACGCGTCGTTTAATTGCAGCTTTCAAACGCTAATATCGCAAACGTAAGAAAAATTTAAGGTACATTCGGTTAGGTAATTATAGCATCCGTAGTACCGAAAATCCGAAACTACATTCCATTGATTAGATAAGAACTTATTTTTCTGTACTTTTTCCAATGAAAACTAACTTAACCTAACCTAAAACCAGAAGACCTAATGTTGTGTATAGATGAAGCTCCTACCGTACTTTAATCTCCCCAACACATAGGTGTTTAACTTTTTACTGCCTACATATAACGTAATGAACACTTTAATCTTCCCATGTAAACTGTCACAATCGGCTGATTGAGCGCACGGAAGCTAAGGGTGCGTTTAATTAGCAGCCTGGCCGTGGGCAACTGTGTTTAATTAGCAGCTAACAGGCCGCGCCACAGTCTGGCTGTGGGCTGACTAGAAGCATAGATCTCATAATAAGAGATTATGAGATCTATGTTAGAAGTAGGACATGGAGCTCGTTTTTGGCGGGAAGCAGAAGAAGCTGACGAGAATCAGCTGTTGCCAACCACACTATAATTATTGGGTTGTATGATAATTTGGATTCAAGTATACAACGCATTCCTTGTTTGTATATGGGTTGCAATAGAACAATTGAAATTTTCTGTTAATTAAAAATAATAAGAATTATTTAATAGGTATAGGGAAAAAAGTGTGTAGAACACTTAATACGTCACGATGACTGTTCACTCTAACAAGATGTACGAATCATTAACTAGTTTTTTGTTGGTATGGTTATAGTTCAGGAGATGACTCAAGTTGATAACAATGTTTTCTGAAAAGTCAGTCCGAAAGATAATACATTAACTATATCGATATTAAGTTTCAAACACGTAAGTTGCTTTAAGAACTTCACTGGAGGATATTTTCTCGTGCTCTGAGCATGAGATAGCATTTTTCCATGGGAGGAAACCGTTATTTTGAAAGAAAACGCTGACAAACACTGTCAGTACGCAAGCGCGATATACAAGGAACAAGTATAATCTTGTAATTAATTTGAGTTCCACGTAACTATCGCCCTTATGTGTGTCATAGAGAACCCTGTTTACAAGTGATTAAAATGACTTGAGTACTCTGTCCAACTATAACCTGCGTATACTGAGGAGGGACAGATATATTAACTCTCCATATTTTCGGTATACAATAGGCTGAATGATTGAATCCTCTTGTATATTTTGTAAATCTAGAATGTGTTTTCTTAACTATAACTCATGTGCACCGGGGGAGGGGCCTATATTATTACGGTAGTTCTAGATATTAGCTGCTTCTGTTGTACGGCTTTGAATATCCACCAAATGCTGCTTTCATTATTTCGAATACGTAGCATGCATAATGTGATGTAAAATCAAGGAGTGATATGAATGCTGCTAAAACACATACGTTCTTCTACATTATATCCTTGCACTCATATGACTCTCTTGGTTTTGCATCACATTCTGGGTTCTATATATCCAAAACGATCAAAGTAATAGTATTTAAAGTATCTTCAAACACAGTCTAACAGGAGTAGCTAATAAAGAAAATGAATCCTCTTGTATTTCTAGACAGAGGCTCTATGAATTTACAAATCTCACTGCTTTCTTGAGTGTGCCTATTTTAACTATTAGGGCTGATTTTCATTCAATCATTCGTTGCTTGCGATTTGGGTGAGTAGCCAATTGAAACACGTGTTTTATAGCGTGTTGTATTGTACGGTAAGTGTGGCATGTATTTTAATTGGCTATTCACCCAAATCGCACGCAAAGCAAGCAACGTAAGCTTTCATGAAATCCAGCCCTTACAAGAAAGCACGCCATAAAATACGTGTTTCAATTGGCTACCCATCCTAATCGCAAGTGGGTTTGAAAATGAGCTCTCACCCATGTGTGTCCAGTAGGCATAGTATCATGGCTATTGTTTCAATATACAGGCTAGAAATATAGCTTATCAAAAAACAACTAACAGCGACAATTTGGTTAATATGAACGGATAGAAAATACGGTTCCCCACATTCTGAGAAAAATTTGCCCCTCTCTGGAAATTGTACAAATTGGAAACTGCTAATTTCACGAAACCGTTTTAGAGAAGGTTATCTACATTTCACCTCTATTTCATCCAGTCCTCACAAACTATAAAATCAACCACGCTCGGCCATGTTCAACGAAGAAGGTAATCAACATTTACAATTTCTATGAGTATTTTTTATTCAATTGGTCGGCAACGCTGATTCAACAAGATACCCGCTGTCTTGTTTTGGATCGCCAACGAATATTCTGTTTAATTACACACAGGACAGGCCACTAGTCAGGCCAGTGGCCGGGCAACAAATTTAACGCACCCTAAGTATCATACTGCTGAACCAGCAATATAAAACATTATGTCATATAAATATATTTTATTTTTATGTAACATACTTACGAACACTACGAGCAATCAGCAGCTTAGTACATTTTCTATTGAATAAAATGTCATAATCGCATCATCTTTCTGCTCGAAGCCAAGTATTCTTTCAATTTTCCCATAGATAAAAACATTGGGCACATTCGACGCAGTGAGCGCTCTCTGAACACTGAGCGCCAAATCTTTTGAATAAACATGAATTTCAGATTGAGCTTATTCCGTGCTCAGTGGCATTGGACGGGCAATTTGCTTAGCAGCTCAGAGAGCTCTCACTGCATCGAATGCACCCATTGTCTTTATCATAGAGTTAGGAAGAAAATAGAGAAAACACATGACGTCACATGAAGCCAAATTACAGTTCATCGGCAGCCATCGTGTGTGGCCCCATTAGAGTCCCTCTACACGAAGTACTGTGAGGATTGCCTTTTTTCGATAGGAGGATGAGTGCACCTCAGAGAGGCAATACTTGGAAAAGAGGGTCTCTAAATATGAGGTCAGTTAATATGGCCGAAATGCTTCGTCCCTTCCGTCTCTTGGCTTCATTCCCCTCTCCAACAAAACAGCCTAAGGTTTCCTCTATTTATATTCCTAACTCTATGGATTGAAAATTATAATTTGCGTATTTCGTATTTTTCTTCTTACGCGGTAGCATATATATGCTTTGCCATTGTGTAAACGTTTCTATTTTTAATTATGAAGCATCATAAAGTATGAATTTGTGTGCAATTAATGTTACACCAGAAGATTCTGCTTGAATTAGCACCACTTTAATTTTCCATAAATCTTGAAGGACAGACAAATCCGTGACTTTCTAAACTTTTTCATTGTAAACTTCTTAAATAATTCCGTAACTTTAACCACTTTTTTCCACTTTCTTTGCTGATTTTTAGATTGAGTTTTTCTGTTGGGTACTACGTTATGATTCACAACCTTATGTTCAGACAGGTATTGTAGCTATAAGACGTATAATATTCTATAGGTAATTTGAGGTATGAATTCTCATATGTCATTTTTCACTAATTTGATTGTTTTTTTATTGTGATCTAATTAGGTTACAGTGTTGTAATGTTACTTTGACAGATAAGGATACTTGAAACTTGTATGAAAATGTACATAAGTAGTACGTTTTACCACCGCTTAATGTTGCTATATAAATTATTTCTATTTTTATATTATTGTTTTTTAACATATGATTAAAGAAAAGGGCCCAATTTAGATTCTCTCTACCATAAGCTTAAATTAACGCACATCTTTTGATCAGATGATATGAATTCTCATGCGTTATTTATTATTATAATATTCATGTTTTATTTTCATGGACCAGACACCTGATGAAGCTTAATAGAATTGTACAAAAGTATGAGGAAAAAGGAGTTCATAAATAAATTTTCAAAAATAATTCTATGATTGTTTTCACTTGTTTATGAAATTGTTCATACTACTCCTTTTCTTAATTAGTTTATGGATTAATGTACATATATGTCTATCAAAATGTTTGTGCCTGATGTGCTCTTATATCATATGCTTTTTTTTATTATTATTTTTGTTTAAAAGCTCTTGTGTTCCGTATATGAAGAACGTTTTTTTAACACATATATTCACTAGTCATTGCAGCATTTACCATTGTAAGTCTAGTATAGTTTCTCAGTTATTTCGTAAGAAATAAATTGAATTTGGAAGAACTGTGTACTTTGTGTATAACCTTTATATTTTAATTTTTGTAATGTTCTTAGAACTTATTAATGTGGATCTTTGGGTTATATAAACCTTAGATATTTGTTGTGTTTCATAGAGGTTTATTATTATTATTATTTAATTATGTATAAGAAATATTATTTCCTTTGTTGGATTATATAATATGTTAATAGGACTAGTTGGTTTTGGGATTTTTAATTTGTGTAGCGCTTTCATTAGCGTTTCTCTATATTTTTTTTATTTTTTTTGTAATGAGAGCAATTTGTAAGTAAATGTATATTTTGAACTTCTTTTTGGCATTCACAGAGAAGAGAGGTTAATATATGCATTTTATAAAGGTGGTCGTTTCATTTAGTGTGGCTAGTTCTAGCTCTCATAGTGGTTATTAAATTTTTTCTAGCAATATTAATATCTGTGAACCAAGGTTTTTTTTCATCTTCTTTATAAAACCATTTATATGTATTATTTGATTTTTTAATATCAGATTTTAATTTCATTTTCCAACTGCCTGTAATTTCTGTCTTTTATGATAGTGAAGATGTCAGGCCAATAGATTCTGGTTGTTGTATTAGGGAAATTTCTACTCGCTTTCGCATACATATCAACGACGTCATTGTGCCCTGGTAACTTTTCATGACTTGGAACAAATGCAAACTGTATGTCTTTTCCCATTTTTTTGTTTAAGTTAAGTAGTTCAATTATATCAAATATTAGCAGATGTGTGGCGTACATCTGCTTGTAACTTCTAGTTAATGATTGAAGTACACTCTGTGAGTCAGTTAAGATTAAGATTTTCTTTTGTTGAAGAAGTAAACTATACCCTACCGCCTTATATACAGCGAAACTTTCCGCATAGTATATATTTAACATGGATTCAATTTTGTACTGAAGAGCATATTTTTTGCATTCGTCCCAAACAGCACAAGCCGTAGCATCTTCATTTTTGCTACCATCTGTGTAAATAAAATAATAATTTTCTCATTTTGCACGATACTCTTGGAAATGTCTAAATTTCGTGATATGTATATTATCTATAGTTTCAACTGGACATGGTATTTTAAAAATAGGATTTTTTGTAGGTGAATATATTTTATTTATGTATTTGCCATATTTGTTGTTTATTGAATTCCATATTGTTATTTTGTTGTAGGAATTTCCTTTTAAATTATTTATGTCTTGTATATTTTTTATTAAATTGCACATTAAAAGGATGTAATCTATTATGTTTGACTTTACAAAGGAACTTGGAAGCTTGCTTTAGTCTACATGTTTTAAAATATGTAATATGTGATTCTGCATATGTGGCTAAAATAGGATTATTTTGCATTACACCCAGAGCAATTCGGATAGCTTTTCTTTGGAGAATTTCGAGTTGATCAATATTTCTTTTGTTGATGATGGGGATGATTGTTAAACTATATTCTAGGTTAGGTAGTACATAGTTCTTAATGAATTATAATAAGGCAGATGGGTGTCCTCCAAATTTAGTGGTCGCAATGGATCTTAATATGCTTAATAATTTGTTTCCTTTGATTGTTATTTTGTTAAAATGAGCTTGAAATGTCAGTTTACTGTCAAGAGTTAGTCCTAAGTATTTAACAGTGTCTACAATTGGTATGTTAGTTAGTCTGTGACTATTATTATTATAAATATATTTCTTTCTTCTTGAGAAATTCATTATATTTGATTTTTCTTCTGAAATTGACAATTTTTCGTTTTAAGCCATTTGGATAAATTTATTATCGATTATAATTTGCAATCCTGTCTTTTTTGGACTCTGCTATTCCTTAAGCAGATAGTCTCACTCATAGAGTTAGGAAGAAAATAGAGAGAACATACATGACGTCACATGAAGCCAAATTACGATTCATCGGCAGCCATCTTGTGTGGCCCCATTAGAGTCTCTCTATACCGAGTACTGTGAGGATTGCCATTTTCGATAGGAGGGTGAGTGCACCTCAGAGAGGCAATACTCGAAAAAGAGGATCTCTAAATATGGAGCCAGTCAATATGGCCGCAATGCCTCGTCCCTTCCGTCTCTAAAGACTCTTATCGAGCTCTACGTAACGATACTGGAGTGACTGTTTAGTATCGATAGATAGACGCCAGAGTAAAAATATTTAAACTCGTTTCTTCACTTTCAGTCTACTCCAATGTAGACCAAATTTTCAGTTCTGACTCAGTTTTATACGCGCGGCCTGTATTTTGAGTTGTCTTAATTCCTGAGTTATTCATATAATAGAAAATACTGCAAAAAATATGTACTTTTCTTGCAAGGAAAACGACATAAATCAAGAAACGGGCGCACGGTGCACAGCGATATTTAGATAAAAAATATAAAAGCACTTTTTAAAGACGTACTTTTCTTAAACAATTCGTAATAAAAAGTAAAAAATACTTTTGTTTATGCATGACTACAAAGAAAATCATGGGGCGCTCTCTCATATACATTCACTTTATAAATATTTCAATTAGCGCGCCCCGTGCTTGAAGAATTTATAAAGTGATTGTATATGAAAGCACACCACATGCTTTTCTTTTTAGTCATGCATAAATAAAATATATTTTACTTTTTAGTACGAATTGTTTAAGGAAAGTATATTTTTAAGGTTTTTAAAATTATTTTTTATTTTAAAAATAAAGTTTTGTGACTGGTTTTTTTTTTCTTATTTTGGAGTAGTTAAAAAAAAGTGAACACTCATCATTTGAGGGAGCTAAGGACTGTTTTACTATACTCCTAATGTGCTATGCTGTAAAGTATTCTCGAACCGGAGTTCGACTGAGGATTTATAGGATTGCATTTGATTTTTAGTTGATCTAGTTCTCGGATTGTATTGCCACTTGTATGAAGAAACACATTTATAAGGTTATAAGAAGAAAAAAAAAATCACTCATTTCAGCAAAGAAATCTTTATGATCTTATTTATCTTCAAGCAAGTCTTATTAATGAGACAAGGATAATCCTCTTGCTAATGAAGACATGGAATGTTATTTCTCTAGTTTATGGTGGAGAACCAAAATAAGAGAGCATAAAATTTCTTACAAAATGGTTTTTGTTTCATAATTTTATCATAATTATAGAAAGCTTTAAAATATTTACTTCAATTTTTAAAGATGAAGAAAAAAACTGGTTTCTGCGGCAAAAAAAAAAAAATTGCAAATAATTAAAACTACTTTACGCTGTAACACTATTAGATCAATTTTGTAGCACATAATTAGATCTTGAAAATAGCTTTAGTTTCGTGTTTATTGTCAAATTGGTTCCGGAGATACATAACTTAAACTATAGTCATGTGTTCTCTTGTTTCGACGAGTGACTGTTCATCCGGTGTTAATACAAAAAGTTGGAGACGTTCTTCTACAGTCTTTTGTTAATGTGTGTGTGCGTTGAACGACTAACGTCTAAGGAAAATCATCGAGCTCTACGTAAACGATACTGGAGTGACTACTTACATTTGTGTCAAAAGATAGATGCCAGAGCAAATATTTAAACTCGTTTGTCCACTTCCAGTCTAATCCAATGTAGACCAAATTTTCAGTTCTAACTCAGTTTTATACGCTTCTATCGCTGTGTGGCCCGATTTTTTTATTTAAGTATTAATTCCTGAGTTATTCATGTAACAGTATTTTACTCTGCAAAGAACAGAAAATACTGCAAATAATATTTACATTTTTTGCCAGAACTAAGACATAAATAAAAAACTGAGTTAGAACCATTTGGTTCATATTGGTTTAGACTGGAAGTGGACAAACGAGAAGTGTGCTCTCTGCTCCTTGGCTTCATATATTCAGGAAATTTTCAATGGCTTGCAGTCAGTCCAGTATCGTTTTTTGATAGAGGTCATTGGGCATGGCCCACTCTCGCGCAGGCGCAGAGCTCCTTGAACTATAAGTAACACCGAGAAGCGCTTGTGCCGCAACTTCCAGCTTGGTCTCGTGGATAACGAATCGGGAAGCTGGTACAGAGGTCCCGGGATCGAATCCCGGCGACGTTGTTTTTACATTTTTTTAAAAAAAGAAAATTAACTTTTTTTTTCTTGTTTATGTATATACGCATTAGGAAATTTAATAAAAGTTGTGACTTATTATTAATAATTGCTTTGGCATTACTCGGGCAGACGGTTCTACCACATAGAGGCTACTGAAAGCTACTATGTATATAAATAAACCAGGGTTTGATGCAACGCGATGTGTGGAAGGGGTCACGGTGCGTCCGAAGGGAGCTGGGTGGCGTGAGCCGCGCGGGGAAGTGCAGTCCCCGGTTATCATTGGGCATACATAAAAGTGCTGCTAATATTGTATGTTTCCATGTGCGCTTTCCCTAGACGCTAGTCATTGGATGGTTACCTGTCACTCAATGTACTCGAAAGTTAAAATCGAACAGTTACTTATTGAATAATTTTTGCTACTTCATTAAAAGAAGCAAGTTTCTTGTGCCTATAGTCCACTGAATCTAGGCAAAAATGGGCGTTTAGGTCAACTAATTCCCACCCAGCGTATTTTTTTTACGTAAATGCTCAGAACAATGTCCTAAACAACATATCAAAAGTTCCGAAAATCCGACTCGAGTGTTAGCTGCCATGTTGGGAAGATGGCCGCTAATAGATGCCGCTTGCCGAACAACTTTAGCTCATTTACAGGGATATTTTAAAAAGTGCATAATCAAAAATGAAATGCACTAAATTTTACGTGGAATGAGCTTAAGTATTATAAAGGTGCAGTTTCGTTTGTGCGATTGTCGCATACGAAGATCGCATGCAACTGCTGCACGCGCCACTGCATTGACATGTTGAAGGGAAATCAGTGAAGGCGGTTTGGTTTGCGCGTTGGACGCATGGTGTCGCTAGCAACTGCTGCAACGACTCCTTCGGAAAGCAGTCAAGCTGCAGCAGTCGCATGCGTTGCATGGTATTATGCGCAGTTTACATTCGTGTTTTCATTGAATCTTGAGTATTTTGTGCCAAATAAACTTTATCAGAGATGAGGATTGAAAGCTACGTCAAGAATTGGACGAAAATGCTGTGAAATTGTTGGTAAACCCCGAAAGAAAGAGAATACATGCAAACCTGTAGTAAGGTTGGTCTTCCATAGATGGCAACAGAGTATACAGGCAATTTGAAGTAACACTATTGTTTTTAATTGAATGAAAGTTGAGTTTAATTTAAAATGTTGTTTATATTATTATTATAGTTGTTTGCAGCCATGTCTAAAATTCTGTTCCTGTAAGAAATATTGTTTACAGAAACACCTTAAACTTGTACTGCGCGAAAAGTAAATCATATAAATGTATCAAGCATAGTAAGGCGTCGCGCGCGCGTGAAGCGCATAAACGAAACTACTCCACTCTATGCCGTCATCGCTCGCGTTCGCTGAATGCGATCATTGCATGCGACCATCGCATAAACGAAACTGCACTTTAAGACTGTAGCAGCCGGACCAGTGGTGACTCCAAGGGGGAAAGTTGTGCCTGGGCAGCGAAAATTTATTTCCGGAATCAAAAGGAAGAAATTAATATTTTAAGCCAACTTAATGTTCCATTCACTTACTTATGTTATGTGCTATTTTGCAGCCCAGAGGGAGCTACAAAGGCCAAGGAAGGGTTTCTCTCAAAGTTAAATAACGAAAAACCTTTAACTGTATTAATTCTGTTTTTTTTTATAGCAGCGTTTCTCAACCTTTTCCTTTCCTGCGACCCTCTTTTAACGCTTCTTCTAGCCGCGGACCGACAAAATAATTTTCTTGTTTATAATAAGCTTTTTTTTTTACTTTGTTTTAAATGCTCCTAAAAGCTTTAACATACAGACATACACATTAACTTTTGACGTAGAACGGCGTCTTTCTCAGCATAAGTATGGTGGTGTCTGAAGCTTTAAAAATCATTATTCCATTTGCAACTTTGTACTTGTGCGAACTTAGTTTCTCTTCGATGGTGAATATTAAAACAAAGGTCAGAAACAGTTTGACTTGATAATTTGTGTCACGAGATATTGAACCGACATTTCGAAGCTGGTTAAATCCAAAAAGGCTCAGATATGGCACTAATGTTAAACTTGTGCAATTGTTCGTAACATTTTACTTATTTATGTCTTCTTTATTTTGTGTAATACTTAATTTTCATTTCATAACATAACATTTGATTTGCTGTATTTGAAAATAAATAAATGTCGCAACCTCCAGGTTGAGAAATTCTGTTCTATATTATTTTCCTGGGCAATATCAAGCCAGTTTTCATCACGAACACCTATTTCTCGAAGATCTCTTCTAATATTGTCCTCCCAACGACGTCTCGGTCTTACCAATCGTCTCTTTCCATCCGGCCTTCCAACCAGGATAAAATATAATCTGCGTTTTTCCCCCATCCGAGCTACATGGCCTGCCCACCTTAGTCCTCTCGATTTCATTATTTTTACAACATCTGGTGAATCGTACAGTTCGTGGAGTTCTTCATTATGCAGTCTCCTCCACTCTCCTGTGATCTCGTCGCGTTTCGGCCCGTATATCTTTCTCAAAACCTTATTTTCAAACGTAATTTATGTTCATTTGCTAGGGTCGTACTCCAACTTTCGCAACCATAAAGTATTACCGTCAGAATAATAGTTCTGTATATTTTTAATTTCAATTTCCTTGATATTAATCGCGATGTTAGAAGTTTTTTGACTGAATAGAAACATTCGTTGCCCGATACTAAGCGACTTTTTATTTCTTCCGTGACCTCATTTTTGCTTGTTACGTATGCTCCCAAGTATTTAAATTTGTTTACTTTCTCTATGATCTCATCCTTAATTCTTATGTTTTTATTTCCTTCATTCCCTGTATTTCGGCTAGTTATCATGTATTTTGTTTTATCTATGTTTACCTGTACACCTATCTCATCGCACGCTTCTACTAAGACATCGGTGTTGCTTTGTAGTGCATCTGTATGGTCCCCTATTAAATCTACATCATTTTACCTACAAGACAGAATTAAATTCGTTCATTTTTGTTCACCTCCCTAACGTCTCCGCGTATCCCCCGTGATTCTCCTAGGAGTCGCGACCACCAGATTGAGAATATCTGACTGTGAGAATACGGATTGACATACAACACTACGGCTACGCGATTGGACAGAGTTAAAGAACAAAATGCATCTCTATTTCAACACCTCTCTAAAGAATATTAGTATTATCTGCTTGTTTTGGTGAGTCACGACTCGAACGGGGAACCTCCTTGATGCAAGGAATCAAGTGCGCTCAATACTGATCTTATTCAGAAAATGTGAAACATTCAAATCAATGTGAAATGAACACTATAAATGAACACAAGCATGTATGCATGCATTTGTGTTAAAATAAGGTAATTAATTATATAACTGATTTCGCGAGTCTCATCATTTCCTGAATCAATGAATCCTTAGACAGTGCAAGACAAAACAGCAAAAATAAAATGCAAAGGTTTTTTTTTCCTTTTCTTTTTCTTGGGGAATTACTGTCCTTCCATACACTGTGACGTTACATAACACATTAGGTAAACAGTAAGAAGACTACTACTTACCCTGCGCCCAGTGACAGGACGAATGATTCGACATGTAATTGACGTTGCTTTTTCTTCTCCCGCTGGACCGATTACGCGGACGCATTACCATTGAGAATATTAAATGAATCGCGTACCATCAAATAAAGAGCTAGATTTTAACGATAAACTCGAAAGAAGAAGAAAAGAGAGAAAACTGAACACAATCACACAAATCGATGTCAGAACTGCGAAGCAACCGCTATCCTACCGAGTAACCATAGCAACGTGTAAACAACACGCGTTTATAATAGGAATTTTCAGCAATGTCCACTGTCTTAAAGATGCCATGCAAACCTTTTCCGGTTGTTTAAATATGTACAAGGTAAAACATAATTTTCTTTTCTTCCTAACAACAGTTCAATAGCCTAGTCGCACACACAAACATTTTTCTTTCAGTTCATGCAGTGAGGGCGTCTACATCAACGCCCTCTTGTGGATAGTTTTACCGGGAGATACGAGCGCCAAGTAATGAGTTAAACTGAAACTACTAGTTCTGTCTGTTTGTGTGTGTGAAAATTAGCATTGTACTAACATTAGTAAAAAGGTACAGTGTTTCAAACTTTGAAAGCTTACACTAGAACCTTGTTTATCTGGAACTCTGGCAGTGACGAATCCAGACAGGGGGCGCGCCCTCTCCTCAAGGGAAAATGCTTTATTTTGATAGCATTACTAGCTGATTTTTCGCCTGTTGGAGCGGAGCCCAGGGCTGGTTTGCAAGAAAAATACTTAAGTGTACAATCTGTCTTAAGCAGACCATCGAACTCTACATAATACTGGAGTGATTACTTAAATAAATTTAAAAAAACGGACCGCACAGCGATAAAACTGTGTGAGAAATGAAAATTTGGTCCACACTGGATTATATTGGAAGTGGACAAACAAGTTTAAACGTTTGCTCTGGCGTCTATCTTTAACATAACAAGGGAAGTCGGGGAAGTGGTACGCGGGGATCTGCATGTGTTATATATCGTTGGAAAGGTCACACCGAGTACACGTTACATGTGAAATATCTCGCTTGAATGGGGCTTACAGGGGGCGTGGCGACCATTTGAAGGTCCGAATATTGCACGCCCCGAAACACCAGAAAACGTGGACAAAATAGGAAGCTGTGTTTCAATGTGTATGAGACTTGGTATATATAGATTTAAAAGGTGGCTGAGTACGAATCTGACATCACATTTGTAAAATTCAAAATGGCGGATCCATTACTTCCCAACCACCAGAACCTTGTGATTCGATGCTCGCAAGTTAAACAAGAAACTGGTGGGCGATTTCGTCCGTAATGTCCTCAAACCTAACGTAGAGAAGTTTCCAGCAAAGAAGGCCGTTGTGATTGCCGATGCCTGGAGTGCTCAAAAGTCAAAGACACTCTACCAAAATGACAGTGTTGCGCTTACATTACAAATCCTTCCACTTGGTTCCACTGCTTTCATGCAACCACTGGATGTGTTTTGCTTCCATCAGTGGAAAGATTTTATGAAACGGTTCACTGAACATGCCTTCCTTACAGGAACTGCTGCACAGGCGTGACAATGTCTTGAAAATTCATAGCCTCATTTTGAATCAATTTCAATCGATACTGTATCGCCCCTTGTTTAAGTACACCTGGTACAAAGCGGGTTTTGATGTACCATTTGTTCCATTTCAAGGTGTAAAGGACATAGATTTTTCTTTCGACGAGCCCATTTGCCAGAACTGCAAGCAGAAAGAA
>JAGDQP010000494.1:545-104223 GCA_022664845.1 Lepisma saccharinum | reverse complement strand
ATAAAATCTTTCCACTGATGGAAGCAAAACACATCCAGTGGTTGCATGAAAGCAGTGGAAAGATTTTATGAAACGGTTCACTGAACATGCCTTCCTTACAGGAACTGCTGCACAGGCGTGACAATGTCTTGAAAATTCATAGCCTCATTTTGAATCAATTTCAATCGATACTGTATCGCCCCTTGTTTAAGTACACCTGGTACAAAGCGGGTTTTGATGTACCATTTGTTCCATTTCAAGGTGTAAAGGACATAGATTTTTCTTTCGACGAGCCCATTTGCCAGAACTGCAAGCAGAAAGAACCCTGCATTGCTTGTTCTTATGTATTTTGTCGTAAAAGCCTGTGTTAATCCTGTTTCATTGACCTCTACCATTATCATTAGTCATTATACACGTTTCCTCATCCTCTTACACACATGTAACACATAGCAGTGCATACCTAGGAGGGGTTCAAAGTATAAACGGCATCACGTGATACCAGAAAGACAGTTGTGGAAGCATAACGCATTTTATAATCCAAAACGCACATTTTTTCACTGCCATTGCAATGGAGTTCGAAACACCACTATTCGTGGACAAACGTCATTTTCTAGCTGAACGCTCTGCTGTCTACTACAACAAACTGCCACGAATGAGCTGCCCCTACTTGCCCCGTTATGTAATAATCATCACATAGACCCTATGTCCGTTATGTACAACTTTTTTGCAATTTTTGTGCGCCATATTGGATCCGCCATTTTGAATTTTACAATTTTGTTATCAGATTCATAATTATCGACGTAGAATATCTCTATATACCCAATTTCAGATTTATAGCTTTTTTTTGTAATTTGTGTCCGCCGTGTTGGATCCGCCATTTTGAATTTTACAAATGTGATGTCAGATTCGTACTCAGCCACCTTTTAAATCTATATATACCAAGTCTCATACACATTGAAACACAGCTTCCTATTTTGTCCACGTTTTCTGGTGTTTCGGGGCGTGCATTGTTCGGATCTTCAAATGGTCGCCACGCCCCCTCCAGGCCCCATTCAAAAGAAATATTTCACATGTACGGTGTACTCGGTGTGACCTTTCCAACGATATAAAACACATGCAGATCCCCGCTTACCACTTCCCCGACTTCCTTTGTAAGTAGCCATTCCAGTATTATGTAGAGCTCGATGGTCTGACTCTTAAGTCAGATTTTACACTTAAGTATTTTCTTACAACCCAGCCCAAAGGTTTTTCTCCCACTAATTCCTCGTGCCGAATCGAACCCAAAAACTAAGATAGCCGTTGCTAAGGAATTGATAGTCATGCCAAATCTGCCCACTTGGAGGTAGTCAATCCGGCAAACTACATTGTGGTGTGGGTTGCTCAGCCTGTAAGGATCTCACAATCATGTTCTATTAACTGATTTTACGTCACACCTTCCCACCCTACCCCTAGGGGCACTAGCGGTGTCTTACCCAACAGTATTTCTTTTCAGGTTGTAAGCGATATGTGTACCAAGTTTGGTTGAAATTACTGGAGTCGTTCCAGAGTTATGATGGAAAGATAAAGCTTCGATTTGTACCGTAAAAATTTAATCCATCTATAAATATCAATTTGGGGGATAACAGTGTTATATTCTATGATGAAACTTTAAATAAAAAAACTATGAGGAGAAATATGATAACTTTATACCTAAAAAATTTTACTTAGCGTGAAAATATCGAAAATGTCCCTGCTCTCTTCCATTTGCGCTCGTCACTCACCAAATTCCTGGATTTGCCACTGAACTCCGGTTTATCCGCGACGAGTTTTGAAAAAAAAAAAAATGAAGTAATTTTTCGTCAGCTTTAAAATATCTGTACGTCGTATACAAGTTAAGGTTGTCTAATTAACTCTTCGAAAGGTGTAAATTTGCGATATTGTACTGTATTTTCCCTCAATTTATTATTATTATTATTATTTTGTAAAAAAAAAATAAACAGTTTTGTTGCTGTATTGCTGCATTTGCATGTAGAAATCGTTAAACTTCCGAAATCTTAAACATGAGAACTCGAAAAACTGGTTTATGCGGAACAGGTCCGGCCCATAGCGTAACTAGAACCCTTCCCTTTCCGCGTGCAATGATCCTAGGCCCCTTTTAGCAGTATTCACCACATTCAATTTCAGCAAATTTTTGTCACATGTAAATAAAACCCACTCGCGTCTAAGGAGAGCCCACATGGAAAAATGTGTAATAGCACTTATGCCATGCGTATGCCAGCTGCTGGCGAAAATTTACTTTCCACATAGGAGTTTCGTTTTCAGAGACTAATCACCGGAAACGCTATTATTATTCGTCGTCAGGGCCCCCCCGGCAAACAAATAACTATAATAGAGTCTAGAATAAAAATGAAATAGCGTTGAATGTGTAATGGTAAAGTGGTATGCAAGTCCATCATAAAATAAATCTCTTTGTTCATATTACGAGATCTTCTTGCAATACCTGCACCAATTCACTTTCATCAGAGATCCTTATTTTAGGTGTATTGTTATTGTTATAATAGTATACACTTTTTAATAATTAATTTTATAGTAACTTATTAATCTCCTTAATATAGTCATGCAGTTACATTTTGTTCCATGTTTTCGTCATATTTTACGGACATCAATAAAATATAATATTATCTTGAATTAGTGAATGTACAGGCTGAGAAAGAACCGGGAATTTAATAAAGACGGTTTCATTGACGAAATCTCTTTTTTCATCACTTACATTCACTACTTAGCGGACCGTTTGTGGATTTCACCAACTTTAGTTAAGAATTCAAGGAATCGTAAAATTTCTCAACGATTCTTAAATTCTTGACAAAGATTGGTGGCCACTCGCCCCTTATGTTTTCTGTTTCTTAATTCTCAGCATGGAACTACATCAGCTAGCGAAAGTATAATTTAACAGATAGCTAATAAAGATGGGGTTGGTATTTCATTACAGCTTAATAAAGTGATGTAATAACAACACACTTTATTTTCTGGAGTACTGGTGTTATGAATAGAATGACAGAAAATAAAATGCAGTTTCAGATACAAAATATACACCTGAACTAAATACTTCGAAGATTTATTAATTTTGTTATAACAAATAAGAGCTATATATAAGTTTTCAGATTTACTCTTAGTATTACATATTTAGAATAGCATGTATTATACTCACAGTAGCATAGAATAAGTTACTTTCATTATGGTTGACACCGAACGGCCGTGGTACAGTGGTAGAGCGTTCGCTTAGCATTCAGGAGGTCTTACGTTTTTCCAAGGCTTTGCTTCAGTCACACCAGGCAAATGCTGGGATGACATCTGCAAAATAGGCCCTGGCCTTCTACCTTCCAACATCCTCTCTACCACCCTATCCCAGCCTGAACCTAAGATGCCTAAAGGCCATAAAATATACCGTATTGAAAATTCTAACCATGGCACATAGATTTATAACATACAAAAGTGTTGTATATTTAATCCAGTTCTTTGAAATACATTTGAGGTGACATTCTTACGTTTTCTACAATAGCTCTACCGTAAAATTATTTTAAAAAATCATTGTATTTAAGTGTGAATATTTTTTCTTGGAATGTAATCATACAACTTACGAAATAAGTTATTAGTAACTATTAATACAATTTCCTTACTTCAAGCTGTTCACAGTTCGAACAGGATTGTCATTTATGAGGAACTGATCATCGGGTTCTGAGTTTTAATCTCGGCTCTGCCACGGGATTTTTTCCAAAGCGAGAGGGTCTGGAACGGCGCCCACTCAGATTCTTGATGGAATTGACGAGCTACTGTTTCGATTCTCCTCTCCCAACACGTGTGGTCAGATTGGGAGCAGTAGGTCAACTCCTCCCTCCAGGAGAGGCCTCATCCACTAGTGAATTGAATATGGCTATGAATTATTTATTTACCAACATAAAACTTAAAAGCACGTCTATAATTGAAGACCTGAATTGCAAAACATCCCAAGTCCACCGGAGTATTTTTTTCAAGAGGAACAAAACTAATCCAAGGACTTTGTATGTTATTCTATTCAACTGAAATTATTATGTATTAAAAAAGTTTTTTTTTAGTTGGAGTTAGGGTATAATACTATGTAAGTGGATAGCTAAGGAATATAGATGCCGACAAACAGAAAAATGAAAAAACGACAAAAATGGACTTGGAATGTTTTGCAATTCATGCCTTCAATTTGGTTTTACGTAAAATAGCTATTTGAAAACTACACGATTAGGGGTTATTATTTATATGGGAAACATCTTAAATTTCCGCTGCATTATATTCCCCCATCATAATGCATTATATGACGTTGGTTGTAAGCTCGAATCGATTTAGTCGTGCAACTATTTTGTTACAGGGAGTCATCATAAAGATGGTATTATTCTAAATGTATAGTTCTATCCAAAAACGAACATTTTAACCATTCGTTATTAATCAAATCATGTTAGCTGCCCCCGAATAGTAAAAACAAAACAGTTTTTCTTTTCCAAGTAGGATGAATGTTTTTAAAAAAATCACCAATTCAGCGTTCATTGTTTTCGTTCTTTTAAACATTACTATCTTCAATACATATTTGTTACAAGAACGAGCTATTTAGGTATATTAAAGCAATGTTTGGTGCACCTGAATAAAAAAGTCCTTCAAAATACTAATGAGAAATTAAAAAGAAAATTGTTCATCCACCAATTTTTGGGCTAATCTTTCTTTACGGGAATTCTACATCACTCAATTCCATTTCAAATTTGAGTTTGAATGACATGATTTGTCAGAACGTTTTTAATCTGTTAAAGCAATATTAAACCTTTTCTTAAAGTACTTTTGGACTCAGTGTTTTTTCTCAAAAATTTTATTCGGGGGCTCATGAGGAGCTTACGAAAATTAAAAATAATACATATTGACTTCAATGTGATTAAATATAAGATAACGCTACTATTATTTAACAATATGTCGTACTTCTTTATTTAACCTCAAAAGAATATGAACAATATTTATTGAATGTGCTATTATGTATGTATGAATAATATAAGTGTTAAGACTAATTTATTCGGGAGTGCGGTTGAAGATCCCCAGGGTGCAAAGCCACCCAAAAGCATGCCTGAAAGATACACTGCATGCACTCAGTTCAGGGTTTCTGCCAGGATTTTCAAGTTGGTGGTATAAAATGAAAATTGAGAGGGTGTAAGTGATGTTTTTTATGGTTTCTATCGATTTTTTACAGCAAAAATTTTCAAGTTGCGGGTGTTGTCGAGACATTGGGGGGTAAACACTCCCCACAGGTGGGGTCTGGTGGAATCACTGACTCAGTCCATATGGCACGCTAGCCCCTATGCAAAGGTAGATGAAGAGAAGCTAGCCTCAGATCTAGCTTCAAATACATTCCGGCATTTAATATGGTAAAGGTTCTTTTAACATGGTATCTATACTCAAATCTGAAGTCAGTTTCTTTGTATCGCCTTTGTTCAGACACTAGCGTGCCATAGAGGCTGAGAACATAGTGCAAGAACTACTAGAAAGGGTCCTTTTAGCCTTACAAGATTAAAATGGCGTCATAAAGTATCTGAACCCACATCTGAAGCCCGGATATTTTCTTCCTGCTGCTCCTTTTTCCTGAGACAGATAGTGACTTATGATACACCCTATACTTTTTATATAGGCCTGTAAATTGATACTGGCACAGAGGGGCTTCTCAGGTACTGTATATTTATGCTAAATAACAATGGCGATGCAGCTGTTCTACAATTTCTGTAAGTGAGCAGGTTCCTGATATCTGGGCTATTTATTCGCCCTTATTAACCTGTATTTTGCATAGTGTGTACATGTGTAAATATAGGTATCTGATTACTAATTTGAACGCGTTTAGTTTTTTGGGGGGAAAATAGTTTAATTGAAGTTAAGCTTATAATGAACATTATTTGGCATTAACGAGTAATATATATTGATGCCCGCTAGATGGCAGGCAAAACAGTTAAAGTTTTCAAGCTGAAAGAATTTTTTTGAGTAATAGTTATTTTTTAAGGCTTTTTTTACTTTGCTTTCATATAGTTTTATTATTTACAAGTAATTTCATTTGTGTATCTTGTTTCGAAAGTATATTAAATGTTTAAAACATAGTAAAATTAACTATTTCATGCATGTATGTTAAAAGCTTCGTGTTACCAGTATACCAAACTTGGGGGCCCCTCACGACGAATAATAATAGTACTTCCGGTGATTAGTCTCTGGAAACGAAGCTCCTATGTGGAAAATAAATTCTCGCCCACCACTAGCCGCGGAGGTGAAGCTGCCAAATTTTGAAGCTGAAAATTGCCGCCAGACAATCGTCTAGTGCGGCCATCCGCCATCTTGCGTATGGAAGAAAACCACGAAATACCTATTGTTTTATGTACACCATACAGATAATATATGAAATCTATATCATATGTTATTAAACTTACATCTAGTTTTTAGGCAACGTTTAAATTAACTCCAGTTGCGGTTGAATGAAACAAATCTAGCAGAATAAACACTGCACAATGAAAAATATTGACATCTGTAGCCGTTAATTGCGTAAGGCCCCTGGCCACATAGGTAGATGTGCTCATTAAGGAATTCTTCTGCGAACGCGGCCGACACAGCTTTATGAGTTCAAAATCCGTTCAGGACGTGGATGTTCCTCTTTTTTCTTCACTTCTGATCCAGAGGAAGGTAATGACGAATCACCATTGGTTCACCTTGTCCAGAGACCTTCCCAGTCCTTTTAAATTTTCCTTCATTTATTACTTGCATTATCCTCACTATACGTAGGTTTAACTTTTATATATATCATTAAATAATTCTAAACCAGAAAAAAAAGGAAAAAATGTTCAAAAGTGTAATACAGGAGTTCAAAATTGGAACCTGTTCAAGATTTTCCCTCTGAGCAGTTTACTAAATTTTGCAGTATCATTGATTGTCACTTGCACACTTGAAATTAGCTTTTGTCATGCTAGAAGATATTTCAAGTGTCAAAAGCATACAGATTATATTAGACATCATGTCGAACTAGCGAAAACGGGTTAGTCACTTTATATTTATTAGACTTTAACAGACTCCATGTGTCTGCCCAATCGCAAGGGAATATAAATAGCTCCATAGCTATAATTTTTACATTTCTTGACTGCCATAAATTACAATTTACCCCTCGAACCATGTAAACATACTAACATACTGTATGTTTATAACAGTGCTTCTAAGATTCAGAAAGCGTAAAGTGTTAAATATGTTCCAGTGTTCATTTCGAAAAGATTTGTTACAATTTAGTCTCTCATTCACCTGGTCTATGACATGCGAAGCTACATGGTGACCGTACCAGTAAAGGACCAGTCGCCAGTGGTTGACTAATAAGGGAGACAAACAGGAATAATAGTTTATATTGGATATAGTAGTAAACACAGTATGTTTTATACTTCCATAAAGTTTAATAGTGTAGTCCCCAAATGCTGTACAACCAGGAAATACAGTACCCCCAAAATCAAATAAAAAGTGTAAAGGGCATCTGGAAGAGAGCAGAGCGTACAATAAGAGGACATAAGTATAAGTAATACAAGATATCCGTGCATATCGGGTAGAAGGTACAGTGAAATAATTAATTATTGCATTCCTTCGTTGTTGAAGGAACAACCTACAGAAGAAAGAATCAATGATCTACACTGCAACAACCGTAGTTCACAAGTGGCTACTACAACTGGTCAACTACTGGTGCAACTACACCTTCACCAATATATTTGTCTGTTGTCCTGTTAAATGAAATAAATGCGAACTGCTTTTTCTTTGACTTATTCGGCATTGTCTTAGGGTTTCTTTCGTATATTTTTTCTATTATATAAACGTCAGTTCTTGCTTAGAGTTGGAATTTTCCTTATTTGCTCAAACATTGATACGGTCACCCTATAAATCACATTATTGAATTGTAATCACATTTAATTTACACGTGAAGGTGTGGTATTATGGTTAAAGAATAGAAGCATACACAGATAATTGTCAGTGCTTATAAAATATTGTGTAGCTCAACATAAAGAGTAACTAAAACTTCCAGTGAACATCGAAAGCTGCATAATGAAAAACAATTCCCCAAAGTGCATGAAATATAATGAATGCTACTGACATTTCCTTTAGTAAGTTTTCTTGAAATTACTTAAAATCTATGAGAAAAATTAGAACAGTAATCCTTCCCTTTAAACTCTCGAGTTAACATATTGATGGCATAATGAAAAGCATAGAAAAACACTTTTAAATGTCTTCATGCCATCAATTTACATCAACATTTTATTTATATTTCGACAGAAGTTTTCTCTAACACTCACCTGTGAAATGTGACATTGGGACCCTTCTTATTGTGTCTGTTTATGCAGCCAAAAGCGACACAACTCATTACCATTTTAAAAATCACAGAAAATCACAAAGAATGATCTTATTATTTGCATGTCTGTGAATGCAATACGTCATTTTATTCCATACACAATATGGCGGACCGTGATACATACAACCGGGGCGGCGGCCATTTTCTTCTTCAATTTATTTTCGAAGTAGGTGTACGTTTGGGCGTCTCCTTCTATTTTAATTCCTTCATGGGCTCACGCCGCTCAGTTCCCTTCGGACGCACCGTGCGCACCTTTCACGCCCCTTGCAAGCGAGGTGTGCATCCAGCCCTGGTTTATTTATATACATCCTAGCTTTCAGTAGACTCTAATTGGTAGAACCGTCTGCCCGAGTAATGCCAAAGCAATTATTAATAATAAATCACTACTTTTATTAAATTTCCTAATGTGTATATAATGTACACACAAAAAAAGAAAAAAGTTAATTTTCTTTTAAAAAAGTATGTAAAAGTAACGACACCAGGATTCGATCCCAGGACTTCTGGATCAGCTTCCCGATACATTAACCACCAAACAAGCTGGAAATTGCAAAACAAGCGCTTGTCGGTGTTACTTATAGTTCAACGAGCTCTGCGCCGGCGCGAGAGTGGGCCATGCCTTGTTTCCATGTGCTTCCCTTAGACGCTAGTGTAAAACCCACACCCAACTGTGCAACATGGCGATTACAATAGTAAATACGGCGGAAGTCGACGAGCGTCTGGCGCTAGGAATTTCAGAGGGGAAAATGTAAAGATACATGACCGCACCTAACGTTACCTAAACTAACCTCCACTTTGCCATGGTCACTAATTTAAGATAATACACGAAAAATGCAAAAAGTAATAATAAATATGAGCATATAAACATATATATATATATATTTTGAAAGAAAAAAATGCTGACCCGATGGGGGTTTGAACCTGGGATCTTTTATTCAAGAAGCGAACGTTTTGACCATTCGACCACGAAGTCGAGTAGGGAAATATTGGTTTCGTCGTTGTATTTACAGTGGGTAGGGTCAGGGCATGTCAGTATGACGTCGTAGGTGATGACGACTTCCGCCGTGTTTACTATCTTAATCTTCAAGTAACTGTGCAGAACAGTATTGCCAGATTTCTAACACGGAGATTCTTTCTAGACTGCTTGAAAATTCCAAATATAAAAATTACCTCCCTTTTACTTACTCTAATAAAGTTTTAAAGTCGAAATTGAAGGCGACTTCTCTTGTTATTTTTCTGCCTTTGTCATTGACTCATTTTTAATCTATTTCTAATTTCACCTGTAAGGCCCCTGAACAACGCGGGGACTCGAAGCATTTTACGTTACTGGTCCGTCCCCATCAAGTCTGGATAAACTAGGTTTCACTATATTTCAAAATTAAGTTGGATCTATTGCAGATTAGGGTAAACATGGTTTTCCTCGGTCGTATTTTTGGTTGAATATAATCTTTTTCTTTTTAGTTATTTTATTCAGAGCAGAAACCGGTTCACTTTTGTAGACCGGTTCGAAACTTGACTCGATCCCCTGACTTGAATGATTCAGAAATCGGTTTTAATTCAACTGACCACACTGACTGACTGACTCGGCTACCGAATGATCGAATCTTGACCTGGTGTTGTTCTTAATGCTTCGGATGACCCGGACATTCGGCATAGACCTGGTCTGTGCACTAGGAGCTGAGTTATGGCCCTGTTACGGATCTCGTGAACCACCCTATATAATAATCTATCCTAGCGTATATTAAATTGCCTGAGTAAACATGAGTTCGAAACCCACGACTAAGGGATTTCCCTCAGTTTCATCAGACGAATGCTGCGATCCCAGATAACACCCAAGTTTACGCCAAGTTTGTACTAGCCTTGTTTTCCCCTTGCAATGCTGAACTTACCGCATAAAATTTGTTTAAATTTGTAGGAAATTCGGAATTACAAACTTGGCATTTCAAAGTCTGCTGCAAGTTTGTAATTACTGTAAGTTTAGCATTACAAGGGGAAAACAAGGCTAGTACAAACCTGGCGTAAACTTGGGTATATTTGGGAAATGAATCATTTTCATTAGGTGGGAGGTTTTGTGGTGGTTGTTCTTGTGACTATTAGAAGAAACAATATGAACAATGTTATAATCTGAGACTGACAGATTTCAATAAGAATAAGTGATTACACCCAATACAAGTTTTTCTATACTTTAGCATTAATGATCTTGAGGCAGTAGATAAAATAATACACTAAACGTTATTCTAATTCGCTTTAAATGTATCTCACTTTATTAGCTTCTAATATGGCATCACTTGTTGAATATTAAGAGTAGATTATGTATTTGAATTATGCTTATAACTTGGAAATTATATAACACACTGTTCTTTTACTTGATATATCCACTGTTCTTCACTTGTACTTTGATTGTATGAATTCTCATGTGGATAATAATATATAAAATATTAATAATTCACTAAACACTGATAATTTTTTTATACTTTAAGGCTTTTTCTTTAAACTTAACAAACTCTATACGATGTGCATTAGCGCTAGTACTATTAATTTCAATGAAAATAGTCTCCTATACTATTCACTTGTATCAGGATTTATATATACTTGAATGTACCAATATGTATGTCCTTGCCACTGAACCTATTTTGCAGTTTTGATGAATGAATATTAGGTTACTGCCTTGAAGTCTATGATACTTTTAAATCTTGTAACTAACCCTATCCAATGTATCCAACTATATAAATCTATGATTCTTATTATGAAAAGTTATGGTAATTAATTACGCAAGGCAATGAGGTAGGACGCACCCATGCGAAGAAAGCAGAACATCCGGAAATGGACCAATCACACATTTCCGGATTTCCAACATTGCCACAATGTGCTACGGAAATGAGCGAAGAGGGTGGCAAGGAGCAGGAAGAAAGAAGAAACGAAAACGGAAAATACGTGTTTTTGCTTTGGGTGCATACGTCGCCCGTATGCGAAAGAGACGCAGATTCATCTCAAATCACGAAGATGGGAGAACACTCAGGAAGGATGCAAACGCCGTGCGTAGAGGCAGCCAGCGAGACAGTACAGCACAGTGGGTTGCATATATATCTGAACATCAAGTTGATTTTTTTTTTAATTTTAATTTATTTTAAGACCTTTAGGCAACTATGGCTCAGGCCGTATGGATGATGATGGGATGAATTAGTGGAATGAAGAAAGTTGGAGGAAACGGGAGCACCTCGAGAAAACCCAGGCACACGGCGTTTGTCCACCAGAAAACATCAAGTTGAGTTGTAGAAAGAACTCATAGATAAAGGATTGCAAGGTCAGATGACGTAGTACGGCATGGCACGTGCAGGTACTGTAAGGAAAGAAAGAGCAGGTTGAGGTTGGAATTTCACTCTGGACGCTGTCTGGCTCTGCGAGGCGAGAAGCATATCACAGCAACAATGCAATCTTTACCTGCCATCACACATAGCTACACAATACAGCCTGTTATATCTGCCAGTGGAAATTTGCTGTCGCCCATGCTCATAGTCTTGAAAGAGCTTCATGGTACGTTTGGGCCACGGATTCATCAAACAATGTCCCGCCCACAAAACGTATACATTTGTGCATCATCATCTGGGAAAGTGACAAAACAGATCATTAAGACGTGGTTCCAATCGGTGTTCCTTCCACAGGTCGATGAGCAAACGGTACTGTTAGTCGACTCGTGGACGGGCTATGATCGAGCCGACTTGGCAACAATAATGTCACTGAACAGGCAGTGCAACATTATGACGATACCTACGCACACAACTGGGTTAATATAACCTCTGGACGTGTATGGTGTCAGAGTTTGGAAGGACTTGGTACGCAAAGTATCTGATGCGGTACGCCTTCAGCAACTCAACATGAATCTATACAGTAGAGACAATATCCTGACACTTCAATCCCTTGTGCATAATCAACTGTCGTCTCCACGGTACATACGTGTATTCTAATACGCGTGCTTTCGTTCTGGATATCTTTCAACACGACCAGAGTACTTTCCAAATCCAGTGGAGTTTTGTTTTCATCAGTTGACGTCATTGGTCTGCGCAGCAGAGTGCCAGAACCCATCCATCATCAAGTGTTCGTGGTGACAACGCTGTTTTTGTTTGGACGATTTCTGGCTGAAATATCATTTTTGTGCTACTTATCAGGAGTGAACGACTTGTTTCCAGCATACACCCCTGCACACTGTTATGTTGTACGTACATATGTACGCGAATATTCGTAGTGATGTCATGTTGATATTCATGCGTGGTACTGATATTACTGTTGCTGTTTATCTTACATATGTGGATCACCTGTTATTACATTCTACTGTGCAATTCATGTTTGTTTTTGTGTTACTACTGCTCACACATATTTCCGTTTACAGCATGCATCTCATCGTTGTTCCCATTACGCGATATATGACACCCACTGTGCAGTACTGTCTCGCTGGCTGCCTCTACGCACGGCGTTTGCATCCTTCCTGAGTGTTCTCCCATCTTCGTGCATTGAGATGAATCTGCGTCCTTTTCGCATACGGGCGACGTATGCACCGAAAGCAAAAACACGTATTTTCCGTTTTCGTTTCTTCTTTCTTCCTGCTCCTTGCCACCCTCTTCGCTCATTTCCGTAGCACATTGTGGCAATGTTGGAAATCCGGAAATATGTGATTGGTCCATTTCCGGATGTTCTGCTTTCTTCGCATGGGTGCGTCCTACCTCATTGCCTTGCGTCGACTATGGGTAGAATATCGTACATTTAAACTTTTCCGATATCTCTTCTCGTTCTCTCAATATTCCACACAATGTCATTTTGACCCCATGTTTATGCCCCTATTTGACCCTTTCAATGCGGTTGTTGGCCGATATAAAAAAATACGTGTCGCTTCTTTTTCGATGTTCTTTATGTCTGTGCAATCTTATCACAATCGGCGTGTTACACCTGGGTACCCTTCCTTGTAAGTTCTTTTTTACGGTCTTCTCTCATAACATGGACTTTGACGACCTCCTAAAAATTCTGCTAACGATGGTATTCAAAATCTTCTCTTGATTAAGGAACAAATTTAACGGTAGCAACTAAATGGTGTGCATAGCAAAACATCATGGACTATTACGCTCTCCTAACCAGCTGTCTCATGCGTGTAACGTTATTTCCTTCTTTACGAACATACCTTCCTATGCCGTTAATATATCGGACAGTTACATAGTTCTGCCAGCTCCCACAAGCGATTAGCATGCCCCAATCCACAGCAAGATAAGTGGTGGCGCTACAGCTAACCTTCGCGTTATTGTTAGCGCTCAGTTTATTTCCCAAGCGCTTTCCAGCGTCATAAGGAAATCTAAGATCTTTCAATCTAACGAATAACAAAAGCAAGGTATTAACATTCAGAGGTTTCTCTTCCACTCCCTTTGGCCTATTTTTTTCTTTTTTGCTAACCCTTAGGTTAGCCGGCCCCTTTTGAGGATTACGCCCTCATTTCGGAATTAGCTTTACTTTGTAAGCACTATATTTTATATATTTGCTGGGCTATGAGGTTTCAATCATATCTTCCACCACCTGTTTCTTTGTTTTCTATTGTGCGTTTCCTTTCTATAAGGTAGGATAAATAGTTGCTATATGTTCGGGTGGTGGGTATCTGTTAATAACCTGAAGCGTTAAGGCCTGATCATTTTCGTTAATCGTCCGGTACATTTCTAGTAGGTGATGGAGTGGTGGATGGTGATAGCGTGGTTGGATGTCTTGTTGTGCATCTATGTGGATTGTGTCCAGGAGTGTTGGGTGAGCTGTAGTCCAGCGTTTTGTTATATATTTTAGTCGTAATGTTTTCAGGTGGGTTTTGATTTCCGGGAACGTAAGGCGATCATACAGAAGATGTGTGGGACTTGGTAGTTTGATGTGGTATGCCAGCCTTAGAGCGTGTCTCTCCCATATCTGTAGCCTTTTATAGAAGTCTTCGCTGGCTGTCATCCAGGCGATATGACCATATGTAAGACATGGTCGCAAGAATATTTTGTACGTATGGAGGATGGTGTCTGTTTTTAAGCCCCAGGTAGTGCCTGTTAGCCGCTTCAGTAGTATTAGTCGGTTATTTGCCGCTTTGTTGAGATTGCTGATGTGAGGTTTCCAATTTAGCTTTGTGTCGAAAATGACTCCGAGGTACTTTGCTGATGTTGTCGCTCTTATAGGTGTGTGGTTGACATGGAGGTCAAGCTTGGTGGGATTTCGACGGACTCTTGTTTTTGTTTTTGTTTGCTGTATTACCAGTGCCTGGGTTTTGAGAGCGTTTATGGTGAGACGCCACCTAAGACACCATGTGTGAAATTTATCTATAGCTGTTTGGAGCAGACGGTTGATGTGTTGGATAGTGTTGGCACAGGCAAGGAAAGCTGTATCGTCGGCAAATGTAAAGGTATGTACTGGAGAAGGTGGTATTGGCATGTCAGCTACATATAGGATATACAATAGAGGTGAGAGAACAGAACCCTGAGGCACCCCAATATATGGAAATATTGCATGAGATAGACTATTGTTGATGGCAACATATGCCATTCGGTTTGAGAGGAAGTGGTAGATTAGCCGTATGTATGCTGGTGGAAGATTGAATTTGTACAGCTTATATATCAGGCCAGCATGCCAGACACGATCAAATGCCTTTTTCAGGTCGAAAAGTAGCAGACAGGATGGCTTATTAGTGTTATACTGGTTTGTTAGTATTGTTGTTAGTCGTAGTAGGTTGTCATCGATGCTGTGATTGGGTCGGAAGCCTGTCTGGTGGTAAGGCAGTATATCGTATTTGCTGAGATGAATATGTAGTCTGCGTACCAGTATGCGTTCTAGTATTTTACTGAAGGTAGGGGTGAGTTGTATTGGTCTATATGATTTGGTGTCTGTCTTATCTTTGTTGGGTTTCGGAAACATGAGTACTTTTGATAGCTTCCATTCTACGGGGTAACATCCAGTGCGTAGTATGAAATTATAGATGGTGGCTAGAAGCTTTAGTAAAATGAACGGTGCCTCTTTGATGTGGCGGTATGTAATGCTATCGAAACCTGGAGCTGTGTTCTTCCTATTGTTTGTCTGATATACTACTCGGCCGCCACAATAGACATCAGTACCCGGTCATGTTTTAAGAGTAATTTCTTCAACAAACAGACATCTTACTAGTTATCGTCTTTACTGTGCTTCTTCCTACTTTATCATTATTCTTTTCTTTACATTTTCTTCTTCATTAGCAACATACAAAATATCCGTCCCCATTGACTTCCGGCAAGAATAGTTAGGTCCATCTATCGGCCTCCTGGGCAATTACTTTATATGCTCATTCAGTAATATCATTCAGCTGGTAGATTTATCTCATTTCAAGTTTTATATACAAGATTCACTGAGTTATATTCTTTAGCTTTACGACATATATGAAACATAAGTATGTATGAAATATTTATCAATAACATATTTACAGTTTAAGTATCAAATTTAAAGAGCAAAAAATCCTGATTTTTTATTGTTATATCGGTACCTTACAGTTTTTCTCTCTCTCTCTCTCACTCTGTACAGGAACAAGCAACAACAAAAACAAACAACCCCCCCCCCCTTCACACACACACACCTACCTTTCTTGAACACGTTACGTAAAGAATAAATTATATTACATGCTCGGGTCGATGACATATCGCTTTTTTCGGTATTTGTATTGCTTATAATGAAAGAAAACAACAAACATCTAAGTTGAAGTGTTACGACTGATTAGAGGAGAAACATACCGTGAAAAACGTAATCAACTTGGACACGTGTCGCGCTGCTATATGAACACTGAAAAGCAATGTTTGACACCTGCCGGTTTAGGATAGTGGCTAATGTGTTGGAAAGCTAATACCGGGGGCCCGGGTTCGATACCCGGCGGGGTGATATTTTATTTTTTAAATACTGTACAGTAACTTTTTTTTTTATTTTTGTACATACAGTACAGTATACGCATTTTCAAATTGTATATAAAACACTAACCATTGGTTAGGATTGTTTTTTTCTTTTTTTAAGCACGGCCTTCCAGTTAGTAATCCGACAGGAAACATAACTGTCAGGAAAAATCAAGGCTAGTCGATTGCTTTAAACTAGCGTACTATCCGGGAAATTGGCAGCCGGTTTGTTTGAGAAATGTCAACCCGAACAGTGAAGTAAACGTCATTATGATACTCTTGAGGTGTCTCCCTTCTGTAAAATCACGAATCAGTCTTCATAGTTCTATTCTAACCCGGGATCAATAAGCTTTCCCAGTTTTGAATTACAGTCTACATAAATGTCTTTATTCCAGACACTGTTTGCGAAACATAAAAGGACTAATAAGATGTACTTCGCTCAGCAGAAGAACCGGTGGAACAGTGGTAGAGTGTTGGACGGCAAACAGCTCTCAAGGTTGTTAGTTCGATCCCCACTCTTTTCTGGCTACAGGCTCGATGTTGGTCTACCAACGTTTTTAGAAATAAGGCTTGTAGCAAGTGTGGCATCGAACAACTATCAAGTTTTCTGCAAGATTGTGGCAAGTTTGGAGCCTTGCAATGCCAATATTGCTGCAAGTTTAAAGTGCTATCTGGGATAGTATCTTAAATAAAGCACATGTACGAGGTTATACATTTTGTTACATATTTATCTAACATTTAATACTCCACTACAGATAAGTTAATCTAAAATTGTGCTTTTATACTGCTTCTTGACAGTTGCGAATCCGTAGAAACCAGTTCTAAAAATACATTAAACTGTTATTGTTATAACAATTACTGTTATAACAGTTATTGAATGCGGCCGGGTAGTCGTGCGGTCTACGGTGGTAGGTAAACGACTCGAAGGTCCTGGGTTCGAATCCCAGCAGGGGAATGGATGTTTGTGGCTTTTAACTGGCTGTAAATGGGCGAATTGTGACGGGCCGAAGTCAAAAGTTACTAGACTGGCCCATGTAAAATAAAGTTCACCAACGGTCATTGAAAAATAACACTTTAGCCCACCTCAACAGATAAGAGCTGAAAAGGAAATGAGGTGTGTGTTCATGCTGCCATGTACGTGCAATGCGCTTTCACTAAACAATCCCGTTATAACGACATCCTTTAGTCGAGAAATAAAACAACGTACGAGTTCAAAGAGTTTGAATGGAGAGAAAATCTTCCATTAAGTCATTCGCTGCAGGTGGTAACAGTCTTGTATTATTTCGTGGTAACTAATTGCTAATCAATTCTCATGTGTCAACACGTCAAGATCAATATCATAAGTGTTTAGACGTAATACACGCGGTTTCTTAATTGATTTCAACCTAGATTAGACACCCTTTCCTTCATGAATCAATGAAAGTAAATCCGAAAAGGAAAATATAAAATATCTACACAAAAAATCATTGCTTATGGATATTGCACATACGCTAGGAAGTAAAAACCAAGGACATTGAAAATAGAGAGGATTTTCTAGAAGCAAGTGTATATAGAAAGAAAATATACTGTGAAGAACAGTTTTAGCGTCAATGTGCACATTCCCAGAAAGCAAAGTAAACATACAGCAAGTTTGAGATGTCAAGTCTTCAAGTTTGCAAACTTGCTACACGCTTGCAGCAAAGTTCCTAGTTGACATATGACAAATTTTGCTACAAACGTTTCACGCGAAACTTGTTACAAACCTGTGTTGCCAAAATATTTGTGGGCCAACTTCGTAACAATCTTGATAGAAGGTTACTAACAATGGTTGTTGTCTACATATTTATTCCTCCTATTTTGTCCACTGTTTTAATGATTATTGTTGTATATACTAAATAGTTTGTAAATTTTCCAACTGTCTGCAGTGGGATTCGAACTTGGGATCTTCAGAATTGTTTGTTATCCGTAACTAACTTCTACGCAATAAGGGCATCTCCAGAGTAGCTTGTATTTTACTAGTCCTTTCGTTACGAAGACTATTTCTGAAGTACAGGCTTGAACTCAATGCTGGGATAGTTGACTATATCCTGTGTTAGAGCTATCAAGGCTCTAACAGAACTGAATCATTGATTTTTTTTAGAAGCGATCTTCATGAAAATCATAATGATGTATAGTTTACTGCTATAGTTCTACTGCTGATGTATAGTTCGATGCCATATTGCGTTTTTGGTGTTTGTATTGCGTATAATAATAAAAAAGAAGAATATCTAACCTGAATTATTTAACCTTTTTTCGTGAAATGCTAAAAATTTTGAAAATTGTGTAAAACGTTGAAAATGCAAAGGTAAGGAAACGGGAGCAAATATTTCTAAGTACAAACAGAAAGAAGCTGTTTAAAAAAGAAGATAAAAATCTTTACCTTACCGGGCATGAAACCGCGGCTTTCTAGTTAGCAATCCAACACGCCACCATTACGCCAAGCAAATACAAGTACTTTAGCATTGTAATTTATCCCACACGTAGCTACGCAGAATACTAACAGATGCCATGGATGATTTCCCCAATTTAATGTCACAGGTACAGATGCTTATCAGAATAATGGAAACACCTGTAGTTGGCAACACGTCAGATGTATGGGTTGGCAGTGGTGTCGTGGCGACCGCAGCGCCGGACTGCTGGTGGTGGTGTGTTAGGTCGGTCTCCATACTACGTCAGGCGTCGTGGAACAGGAGTGTGCAGTGGCTGCAGCAGACGGAGGTAGTGTAAAATGGGAGACCTCTCAGAGTTTCAAAGAGGGAAAATTGTTGGTGCGCGGTTATGTGGAGTGAGTGTGACGGCAGTGGCTAGTGTGTTAGGTGTGTCGCCAGGGACAGTGTCGAAGGTGATGACGGCCTACACAACACACGGGAAAACCACATCGGGGAAGCGGAACAGTGGGCGGAAGAAAAGCATCAGTGACAGGGCACGCCGGGTATTAAAGCGCATTGTCACGCGGAACCGTCGTGCCACTGCGGCGCAAGTGACGGAGGAACTCAATCAGCACCTCCCCCAACCTGTTTCGACAATCACAGTCCGCCGCGAATTACATGACATGAACTTACGGGGTCGTGTTGCACGGGCCAAACCTCTCATCAGGGACCAGAACGCTTTAGCACGCCGCAAATGGTGCCGCGACCATGCAACTTGGACCGTTGACGACTGGAAACGTGTGGTATGGTCACCATTCACCCTATTCCAAACCACGGGCCGTGTTTATGTGTGGAGAACGCCCAAAGAAGCGTATGATCTGCGGTGTCTCCGCCCAACTGTGAAACATGGCGGCGGCAAGGTGATGCTGTGGGCCGCAATATCATGGTTTTCATTGGGTCCTGTGGTCACACTTCGCTTACGCATCACTGCCAACGATTATGTCGCAATTTTAGGAGACCACTTGCATCCTATGGTCCGGATGTTGTTCCCGAACAATGACGCCATATGCCAGGATGATAATGCACCCATTCACACAGCTGGAGTTGTTGGAGCGTGGTTTGAGGAACATCGGGATGAAGTTCAACACCTCCCCTGGCCCGCCCAATCCCCAGATCTCAACATAATTGAACATCTGTGGCCCATCTTGGAAACACGACTCCGGCGACGATTTCCACCTCCATCCTCTCTCACAGAACTGGCCGATGCCCTGCACGAGGAATGGTGTAATATTCCACTTGCTACCATTCACGACCTCTATGCCTCCATCCCACGTCGCATTAAGGCTGTTCTGAAGGAGAAAGGTGGCCCGACACCATATTAATCTGGTAAGTTGCACTTTTGTTCAGGTGTTTCCATTATTCTGATAAGCATCTGTATGTCACTGCCAAATTCGCCACAACTATGCAATAAACTTGATATGACATATTTGTCACGGTAAGCAAAAGCCAAGGCTAATGCGATGTTTGTCATCATCATTAATTCTGTCACAACTCTGAAACAATTGGTGCGTGAAGTTTGTCAAGCCAAGGAAAAAATCAAGGCTAGTCCAAACTTGCGTGCTATCTGGGTTGGTATTAGAAGCAGGGTTGCCACCCGTCCCTAATTTCGGCCCTTTGTCCCGCGTCCCGATGCCATGTTACGCGAGACGCTTATTGTCCAAATTTTAATTGCAAACGTTTGCAAGCTTGTTCCTCCTCCTACGCATGTTCCTCAGTTCCAAATTACGAAGATTCAATACAAGATGGCGCCCATATGTAGAGGTTTCGGAAGACATTTTACAGTTGAGTGTTAGTAGTTTCTGCATGTCTGCCACTTGTTACTTCGAAAAAGCTAATTATTTTCATTGTTATCAGTATATATGTGTAAGAAAGACCTTTCAGGTAAGTTAATTGTTTTAAAAACAAGCAGAATTTTGAAATTAATTTTACATCTCAAGAAGCTTAGGTAAAACGCCAGCTTTTATGTCTCCAATTATTATATTTTTCCTAAGGTCTCTAGTAACTAACTTTCGTATTGACGAGGTGTAGAACAATTTCTAAAATGTGATTTTTCCTTTTTTGTCCCGATTTTCTTAAATAGAAAGGTGGCAACCCTGATTGGAAATGAAAGTGTATGTCTATTTCACAGAAGTGCAGAGAGTATACAAATACCACCCGCTGTCACGGAATTGAGGGTCATTAAATCCATATCTGAAGTCAGTTTCTATTTGAATCGGTTTAGACATTGGAGGCTCAGTGCATATAATCCAAAAATACCTTGTAAGGGAAGGTTGTAGCCTCAATAAGATTAAAATTAGCAAAGTAAATCAAGGTATCTTGAAACCAAAAGGTTGCGATGTTGTCATTTACTTTGAGGATGTCTGCAATGCAATTCGTAATGTTTGTGGAAACTATTTGAGTGATGGCATATGCCTCAGCAGTGCAACGAAAATTCTTCGGAATGATCTGCTTCGGGAATATCCCAAACTCGGATATTTTTAATTATTTTATTTAGTGGTAGATTTACAGCTGAAGATCGCAGAAGTCTTTAACGTTCTTCAGAATGCTTTTAGAGGGTGCTGCTACCCCATATTCTATTGAAGACATTTCCGAAGTTGATCCAAATCATATTCCGAATGCTATTCTATCCATATCCCAACTGGTAAGATTTGGAAGTATTAAAAAGAGCAATTAAAGCGTCTAAAGCATCCGTTCCATACTCTCTTGATACAGAAACTCGATTACCACTAATAGCGGACACGTTCATAATGGAGGGGTGGATCTTATCACTTGCATTCAGTCCCACGGTGATCGCTCTCTCGAAGACAACGAAGGTAAGATAAGGGTCAGGATCTTTATCTAGCGAAGTACTCAAGCAATGAAAGTATTTAAAATAGATAAAATATTGAACATTTTATTATTCAAAATTAATATAATTTGTGTTAGAAAAATGGAAATAAAATCCAGTCGCCATGTTTGGGTAAGGGTCACCAGGTCTGCATATTAGTTATACTTGTGCAGTGCAATGAAATTCATAACGTCAAACGGAAATGCTATTCACCTCAAAGCAAATAAGCATACTCTTATGATGGGAACATGAACTTTCCATCTTGACAACATAAGAACGAAATTCTCCGAAAGCCTAGTCAGAATGAGCACCTTGCGTATACGTTCTCAGCTTTGTGACAAGGGGCAAAAATTAGTATATAAGACCGACCAGCCTTTACCCCATATCCTCTTTGGTTCTACGATTATGAGTGTTGACTCTGTTCCAGGCTACTCACAAGGAAAGGTCACGGTTCTCAAACACACAAATCCTATTCACACCTAATATATCACAAGCAACGTAACGAGATATGTAGATTACCAATATTTAACGATGTAGATCACCCCCGCCATCTTGGTACGCACTTTCCATTGATTTACATGGGAATTGTTTTACTCATTTTATGTCTGTCAGAAATAGAATATTCAAGTTCCGCTTTCACGAATTTGTCTTGGTCGTTATTTTAACCCTTGTATAGTTTTGGTTTGTAAAATTTCTTCAAATATATAAGTATAATGTACTATTAATAGTTTGCAAAATAAATCACAATATGTCAAGGGGAAATTACGCTGTTCGTGTGTAGAATATTGCATTTCTACAAAATAGCATGAGTCCAAGATAACATGACGAGAAACTAGGCGAAAACAGAAGTTAAAAATTACACTCCTGAGAAATATAAGACGAGTAAAACAATTTCCATGTAAATCAATGGAAAGTGCGTACCAAGATGGCGGGGATAGTCTACACCGCTAAGGTGGCATGGTCCAGGAAGAAGGGAGCTAGGGACTCCGGAACTTCGAATGACAAAAATTTATATAAAGGCAGTAGTGAGGTCGTAATTGAATATCTTGAAAACTGGAAAAGTAATCAAAATAAAACTTGCAAAACACAAGTAGTAACAAAAACCATAAGCAGTGTTGCCAACACAGAAAGAAGTTACAATATTTTAAATAGCATTATATACCAATTAATGCACAGTGGAAAAGTACTGGCAATAGAAAAGAAAATAGCACAAGTTGGTTGCACAGTGTTGCAAACTATGTAAGACTATCACACCAACACGAAGATTGCAACACTATGGTACCAGCGTTCATAATGTTCTTTTGTTTGTTACTAATGCCTTTTAAATATATCTTACTTGACACGTGGTTCCATTCAGTGGTGACAATGCTTTCACTATTCCCCAACCCTCGGTAGTGTACGTGCTTATTAGCGTTTTTACTGTTATTCCAGATACCAGCATATTGACCTGTTTCTCCACATATATTTTCTAACCCGACAACTTTCAGCTCCTATATCTTCCATAGTTTGCAACACTGTGCAACCAACTTGTACTATTTTCTTTTCTATTGCCAGTACTTCTCCATTGTGCATTAATTGGTATATGACGCTATTTAAAACATTGTAACTGTTCTGCGTTGGCAACACTGCTTATGGTTTTCGTTACTACTTTTGGTCAGTTATATGTTGTGCAAGTTTTGTTTTGATTACTTTTCCTGTTTTCAAGATATTCCATTAAAACCTCACTACTGCCTTTATTGAAACGCCCCCGCAACCTATGATCCCAAAAAGAGGATCACACAGACAAATAGGGTCGCCAGGAGCCTAGAGTACCCACGCAACGCATCTAACCCAACCTCTAGCTCCAAACATTTTCTACACCCCAGACGAGCGGCGCAGAAATGCCTTCCAGATTTAAGAATATCTGGGAAAGAGGATTCCAGATCCTTGTGATCGCTGTAAAAAAAATAATTTAGATCGAGGGAGGAAATAAAGGTAAGGCGACACCTCCAGTCTTTTAATTAGATCGTCAGTTCATACTCCGAAGTACCAGCTGGTTCAGATTAGCGACAGATTAAGAAAGAAAAACGCAAATCTTTACTTGGGAAATAATCTCAAACGATGATACGCATAACGACTCATATGTGACTCATACTATGTCTTTACTCACTTCGAAAGTCTACAGGGTGGCAAAAGACCATGTCTTACCTTTACCTTAGTAGGGCCCACACCTGTAGTCTGGAATCGCAATTCCTGAAATAAAGACGAACGAACACAAACGAATGACGGTCGCAACTCAATCCAAACGTAGTGTCATAACGCACAAATGCAAATAATATTTATTCACACAAATCACATGCTGGAGTCACTTCATATGTCAACGCAGAAATAACCAAAAATTCAATATATAGTTCCTTTCCCAAGTCATCACTTCTCAGCTGGCGAAAGAATCCTACCACTGGTCTACGAATTTATGAACCGATCTAATCTAATTAAAATCACATCACGCAATACGATAGGTTTACCGAAACACAGAAATAATTTAGTATCAATTGCTGTCAACTTCACGTAACGATTAGTAGCTAAATTCCAATGAATATCAAGTCAAACATTAAATAACTCACTGCACATTATAAATATTACTAAACACTGTAAGAGGATTATCAACTAATGCCTTAGATCGTACCTGGTTAACTGAGAGGTTTCTATACTACGTTCACTGAACATAAACACAAGATTGTTCGAAGAAATATAAAAATTTCAGAATTCCAATTTATTACTTTGAATTTACATATTGCACGTTTTCGGATATGATAGTTTCATAAGAATCTGAACAGAATTACTGTTGAGTTGAAGGAACAAACAATTTTGAATCGTATATCTGATGTACATTGAATTAATTAAGCAGAACTGAAAGTTATGTAGTCACATATAAATGTCCATAATTTCTATAATAACTAATAAATTTTGTTGATATCTTCACAAATTATTCCCGAAACATTGTTATATAATTTAGAAGAGTTTTATCAGTGCTTTTGAGAGGATGCGCCTCCTTTATCTTAACCAAAATCTCACTGCAGCACTACACCACCATGGTATCCATCTGTACCCTCCCACGGGGAGCTGCGCCCCCAAAAGGAAGGTTTGCCCCATTTATTGTAACCTACTCTTGGTCATACACCTTCAAAGAAAATTTCGTTTCTCTACCTTCAATGATTTGGAGATTGGGTTTTTGGGGCGGCCATTTTGGATCCAAGTTGACAACTTTTTGAAAGTTTTCTTATATTGTCGTGTCCTACTTGTGATGGTACACCTTCAAGTAAAATTTAATTTATCCAGCTCAAACGGTGTGCAAAATGGGATTTTGGGAGGTCATTTTGGATCCAAGATGGCGACTTTTCCCAAATGTTGTAATATTCCCTAAATTACTCGTCATAATGCACATTTATGCCAAATTTCGTATCTCTAGCTCAAACGGTGTGGAAAATGTTTTTTAGGTCCGCCATTTTGGATCCAAGATGGCGTCTTTGGATACATCATGTAATATTTTAGTAACATACAAATGATAATGTATAGTGTTACCAAATTCGATATTTCTAGCTGCAGCCGTTTAGGCTGTGTATTCTATACAACTATGGGTTCAGCGGCCATTTTGAATCCAAGATGGCGACTTTTTCAACATTTCGTAATATTTTCGTGAACTACTGGTGACAATACACCTTTATGTCAAATTTCGTATCTCTAGCTCAAACGATATGGAAAATAGATTTCTTACTTCCGCCATTTTGGATCCAAGATGGCGTCTTTGAACTCATTAGGTAACGTTTTCGTAATCAAAAAGTGATGATGTACCTTTATGCCAAATTTGGTTTCAATAGCCCCAGCGGTTTAGGCTGTATATTCTATACAACAATGGGTTCGGCGGCCATTTTGCTCATTAACGAACTTAACCGAGCTGTTAAGCCTAGAAACAACATATAAAAATTTGGTTCAAATATCTTCAAAATTATGGTCGCTAGCGTGTTTATATTATATATATTACTTTCATATCGTATCGATCTCAATAGGTATATATATTTTTCTTCGAAATCTACCTAAAAAAATGGAACAGCAACTAGGCTGTTACAATATATACATTTTTGTGACATTCGAAGTTCCGGAGCCCCTAGCACCCCTCCCCCTGGACCTTAAATTTTGGTAATCTACATATCTCGTTATGTTGCTTATGATGTATTATGTGTGAATAGGATTTGTGTGTTTGAGAACCGTGACCCTTCCTTGTCAGATAGAAATGATTCTTCGAGTTCGGGCTGTGCCAAGCCGAACTTAGTCTACAAGAGGCTTATCAACAAGAACATCTCTCCGTCTCAGCTATCTTCTGTTATTTCCAAGTATGAATACGGGAAATACTAAAAGAAGTTGTGTTATTGGTGTGTCAGACGAAGACTAGATAAATTCAATATCACACTCGGACATCATCATCTCCAAATTAAATAGTTTTCGCGCGTTTAGTAAATCTGCCCATCGTTATAAACATGATTTACGCTCTAAAACGTAATTGATTTTACTGCTGCTCATTAGCATTTTAGATTCCTTTCGCAACCAAGTTCGCCCCCAACAAACAGACAATTCTTCGGGACGTTCACACTAGGATTTATCCCGGCACACTTGCTTAGAGAAACTAAAAAAAAAACCTCTCTCTCACCGCTTGAGGGTGAAAGCGAAATTGTAACGTGAGCTTGAGGTTTGACGGAAATGAACTCTCTTCCTTTCCCTAATAAATATGACGATGCAGCCCAGCAACGAAATTCTATGAAACGAATGCATGTAGTTTTTATTTAATAAAGCTCGTTACCTTAAATGCGTTGTATGTATCATCCCTTGTAAAACGTTATTTTAATATGGGCCAGTCTAGAAACTTTGGACTTCGGCCCGTCACGATTCGCCCTTTAGTTGTTAAAATCCACGCCCATGCCTCGGCCGGGATTCGAACCCGTGACCTTCGAGCCGATGGTCTACCGCCGCAGACCGCTCGGTCGGCGTATCATCCCTTGTAGCCCAGGAGATTGTCATTTACAAAATATTGTCGCGTTGCTGAATTTACTAATACACAGTTAAACTTTCGAAAGGCCACAAGAAGTTCAAATAGGAACATAGCAAAAATACAAATTGAATTAATGTACAGTAGCTAATCTACAAAGTAGTTACAAGTTAATCCATCATTTGTCAATAAGACGATCTGACATCTGAAAATATTGGAAGCAGAAATCCATGAACGCGACCACTATGTGTTGGCCTTGTCCGTTTTTGAGAGAGTCCTCTATTGAGTGTTGTCCTCCGTATCCCCATTCCTGTTCTTTTCCATTTTTATCACGTGGTCATGCCTTTGGCGAAACATTGCCAGCTCCCCCCCCCCTCTCCGTGTGCGCGCGTTGCTAGGAAACCTGCATGCATGCATCTCCTTTTTTACGTCATTTATATATCTACATTCGAGTGCTTAGAGTGCAAAGGTTCTATATCCAATTTTTGTCCAAATTCAGGTTTTCCAGTACCTACTCTTACGATTGGTTGTCAAGAATGAAGAAAAACTGCATACAACAATTAGCCAGAAAATCAGAGTGCAATTTTATTGCAACATAGATCTTCCCGTAAGCGCTGAACTTTGTTTAAGTTCTCCTGTACAATTAGCAATAGTAAAACTGGATCATAGAACCTGTGCTCTAAGGTATAGTACCTTCAAAGACGTGCTGTTACCGTCCATACAATTAATTGTATCTAATCTAATAAAAAAAACTGTTCTATCCAAAAATGCACAATCAAAAATTGTGCAAGGGATGCCGCAAACGAGTTGTTCCTTGCTGGAAGGTAGTCCCATTCATGCTTATTTCAACCCACCTTTACTTCAGAGAATTGCTGGGAATCCTCTACTTCCTTTGGGAAATTCCCAGAAATTCTCTGAAGTAAAGGGTGGGTTGAAATACGCATGAATGGGACTACCTTCCAGCAAAGAACAACTCGTTTGCGGCAAGTCGATATCTTACAACAAGGAACACTCACCAGGTGTGACAGTACGATTTTGATGAAAATTCGTATGTAGGTACAGTGCCCAGGTAAACCTTCACAGTCAGAATAAGTTATTGTCAACAAATAAGGATAAGGGGATCCGAGAAAGATGGAATGTAGGGAGCAAATAAATCGAATACAGAAAACGCCTTTTGTTTTGGAAAATGGTACATATATTGAAAACAAATGGCTGTTTATGGATACTGAACAGAAAGCGATACATGTTGCAGGGTATGACATCAATGACCGCCATTTTGACTGTTTTATAGTAGTAAGTGGAATTATGTGAAACATGAATCTGCTAGAACGTTCCAAGAAACCCAATGACGAAGTTAGTTTCGCCATAACTAATCCTGTACGACAAAATGGCACGTAAAATTGACCTGATAATGTGTAAGTAGAATAATGAAAGAACGTTTTCTGTTGAAACAGTTGGAGGAACCAAAACCAAACCGCCACAGTAAAGGTGCTGTTATGTTGGGAATTAACACCTTCATGGCTGCAATATGAAGTGCACTAGAAAGTTGAAAATACACTAGCGGAAGATGAAGTCTCAATTTCAAGAATGCGTAATGCTGGGTGGGGAGGGGGGGGGAAGGGGTGACATTCTCCAGATCAATTTCACGTGTCATTTTGTAGTACAGGATTACAGTTATGCCAAAAATAATTTCATCATTGGGTTTACTTGGAACATTCCAGCCCAGATTGATATATCACATGACCCACTTACTATTAATTTTTTTTTAAGCGTAGTCAAGATGGCGCTTACTGATGTCATACCCTCCAGAATGTATCGCCTCCTGTCCAATACCCATAAATAGCCATTTGCTTTCAATATTTTTAACGGTTTGTATTCGATTTAGTTCCTCTCTACATTCCATCTTTCTGGAATCCTTTTCGTTATTTGTTGACCATAAATAACCAATAACCACTGGCGTTACAGACCGAAAGGTCCTGAGCCTACTCCAACGCCATCTGTCCGCGGTTGGTGCAACTGCGTCCACCTGAGTAACGGCCGTGGGGTCAGCACTGCGCGTCACCTTGACCACGAACAGACGTATCAGGGGCTTTCTAGACCAAGTGGTCGTCACGTTTTTATTCACGTGACTCCCCAGTTTGCCTCACGGCGCTGGGTGGACGCCGAAAAGTGGGGTGCTGCAGCCGGGAATTGAACCCAGGACCACTAGACTATAGAGCCCCCTATTTGTTGATCATAGCAGCTATAATTTTGACTATGAAGCCTAGGTACTGAACCTACATACGAATTTTCATCATAATTGGGCTCTGCCACCTGGTGAGTGTTCCTTGTCAGATTTCTTTTGTGGTAAGATTTTTTAAAACGATGCCTGATTGCATAACAGGTGTAAATTACACACACTTGAACGAACGTTTACTGTACTTTTAACCAGTACAAGAGCTGTCATTGTCAGGCCATATGGCAGTGATTACGTTTATAATCTGTACTCGTACAGAAAGTCGTCTTATTCGTGCTTATTTCGACCCACATTTACCCCAAAGAATGTCTGGGAATACCTGCTTCCTTTGGGGCATCCACTGAACAATTCTGAAGTAAGCATTTTTGGATAGAGCACGTTTGAAGTCTTCGAGGGTACTATGCCCCCTCAGTTCTACTGTTGATGGCATTGGAAATATCAAGTCCTACCGATCATTTTCCCACGCTTTTGGTAGCCTATAGCGTCGAAACGAAGCATTTGTGTACCTAGATGGTCTATACTTTTTTATTATTATTATTTTCATGTCAGGAATCGCATGAGGTAGGTTTGTCATGTTACTTTGCAACACTGTATAAATAAGAGAAGTGAAATGAAAAACTATTTTAAAAAAAGAAAAAGTACAGCATATAATAAAGTATGTATACACGGTTAATGACTCATAACGAGTACAAAACACAATAACAAGTTCTATTTTTCTAGCCAATCAAACACGCACACAAATAACTAGGTGTAACAGTGTTTTATTGCGACTATTTTAATACACTGATTCTAATCAAAGTCTACAAGAAATACAACTATAAAAATGAATGTTTTTTTTTATTACAAATCAATGCGTCAATAAAAGGTAACGCATGTCAAATCAATGAGCATATGTGATGGCACATAAAAACAAAAAGACCAGAATAACAAGATACGTACTTCATACCTTCTGTGGTTTATGTGCGTCTATTTTTGCACTACTTTTCTTCTTCTGTAATGAACTGTCAACGAAAGATTGAGTTATGCATACATTGTAATTCCTGCACGTGATATGTATGTAAACATGTGCTCTTGTATCAGTCTATGGGGTAACGATTTATAATAAAAAGAGAATCCACAAACTAATCTGGTATTAGCAACGATCACCAACAAAAGATGGCAGCACTATCTCCATATGTGTCTAATGTATTATAATCGTTGCACGAAATTTCGATGCTGCTCCTACAAATTCAAGCCTAGAGAGTTCAAACTTTCAGGGAAGATAGTTCATAAGTAATTCAAGAGCATGATTGATGCCGATTTTTAATTTTTGTTTTCCTTCATTGTTGAAATAACTTCATTGTTGTTGTGAATATCAAAACCTATAACAATGAAGCTCTTTGAACAATGAACAAAAAAGAAAACAAAAAAATCTGCATCGATCATGCTCTTGAGTTGGTTATGAACTTTCTTCCCTGAAAGTTTGAACTCTCTAGGCTTGAATTTGTAGGAGCAGCATTGAAATTTCGTGCAACGATAAAAATACATTAGACATATACGGAGATAGTGCTGCCATCTTTTGTTGGAGATCTTTGCTTTACATTAACCTTAATAACCTTTGGCACGCTTTAGTTTCAAACTCATCTTCCTCTAAACATTCTTATAAGACTACAAAATACGCTCAGTTCATAAAAAGTAAACCTATCTAAAATAATATTTTTATATTTATTTATTTCGTTAACAATTATTTTATTAAAGTGGTCAGTGGAAAAAAAACAACACCCATATATAAATATAGGTTGTAAATGAATAACACCGACAAACGTTGGGGGTGTCAAACAAGCCTTTTTCTTGTTTTGGAATGAATAATTACCTCCCGGGAGATTCTACGGTTAGACGTACAACTACTGGGAACAGTAATGTGAAGCTCCAAGACTGCGCCTGCCTTTTCTCCTTGGTGTGGCCTACGTGCAATGAAGAGAAATTGTGGCAGACTTTTAAGTGTACATTACTTGACGTTAGCCAGCGACGCAAACTAGGGCATCGTTCCGCCCATTTCCCGAAAATTACCGAAGCTTGCCGAGTGACTGAAGCATGTATGGTAAGTTTGTAAAGTAAAAGGAATAACCACGGAACAAATTAATGCGGCAAATGTTTACGGAAAAACAACAAAATTTTGAAAGTTTTATATTTGAAATTGAAGACACTTACCTTATTTATACAGAAGAATCCATGTGTTGAGGTTATAACGTAGGCTGCGTTGAATTCCCAGATGAGATACAGATAAGTGGGAGGAAGCGAGTTAAAAAAAAAAAGTTAAGAAGTTCGATCATGCGAAATACTCCAAATATACACATCACATTTCAACCGAAGTTTTCTCTCTTTTTTTTAAAAAAAAAAATACAAAAGGAGTTTCCAGATCAATATAATTATACATAACATCATATTTTAAATAAAAGTTTTTAAACGCAAGTTCCAAAGGAAACACTCCATAAAATATATATGAATCACCTTTCGGCTTCAGTTTTAAAACGCAAGTTTCAAGCTAAATACACACACGCACCAAAAGAGCAGTACATTGCACCCCGGTTAACAGTAAGGATACTGCAATATCCTGCACTTCACTTGAACTTGGTTTTGTAATCCCTAGCTTATGCGTAACTTTCTTCTTCTTGGTCGAAAAGGAGTTTTCTCTGTTCCTCTTCGCTGTCGTAGATTTCGAAAGTAATTTGAAAGCTTTATGGGAACGCACTGCTTCCAACGTCGCTTCAAAAGATGCAATTGCTTTATTCAAAAGTTGCACCTCTTCTGATGTATTGATCTTATGAAGGACATTTCTGAAGCGTTCTTCAACCATTTGTTTTTGGGTTATTCAGGAAGTGTCAGAATTTTGCTTTTTTAGATACTTGCTCCAATATTTCTGTTGTTTCACAGTCCACATCAACACGCAAACTTTCGCTATCGCAGCCTTCTTGTTCAAGATTTGGTTGTTCACTAAGAAGGCAGATGCAATGAACATGTTTGCACATATTCCATTTCATGCTTGAATCCACACATGAACAAGTCTTATTTGTGGATACATGAGTTACACTCTGTACAAACTAGTTTACAATTGCACAGATCATTTTCTCGAACGAAATAAAGTTCTTTAACATCAGATGATGGTATTCTCCAGCCATTTTCTTCCTTTACTACTAAGTCTTGATTAAGTTCAAGGCTAGACTTATGTCTCTTTCTAATGTCCTTTAGATTGCTTGTCAATTTTCCTTTATGGAGAACAGTCTATCGAAAAGTTCGCCTTTTGGGAAAGACATCAACGCATGAATTGCCTTGTCAAGACGTTTTACGCGTTTCCCGTGAAGATAAATGTATTTTATTGTGTTGTGCATCCTTTCAATATGCATATTTGTATTGAGACCACTGTTAACGCGGTAACAATACGCCCAAAATCTTGCAATCGCGGAGTCATTTTGTCCAAAGTATGCGCAAAATTCAGTTGTTTCAGGATCACTACTGAGCAGTTTTACTACGCCAGAGAGCATCATTTCGAAACCAGCAGAATCCGTTTCTTGTATTAAGGTTCGAATCATTTTATACACTTCTGCTTGCTTCTTTAACTTTAGACATGATATTCTTCCTCCATGCTCTATCCACATGCCATTTGCAATTGAGTCTCATTGTTGCAGCTTCCATGATAGAAATCCAGGCATTATAGAAAGGCTCTGCTAAATCGGACAAACTTTCGGGGAAATAAAACCACTCTCGTTCTAAATGCACTGGAAAAACAGAGAAAGTACTTCCTGATCACTTCTGTTCGATATGAGGAAAGCACAAGGAAAGCCCTGTCTCATATCGTCTAACACTAGAAGTGTAATTAATTCAAAGTCATAGCTATTTAAACCGTCAATACACACGCAATCATTACCGTATTTGTATCATTATTTCAATCTGGGCATTGTTCATGATAATTAACACAAAATCATCTTTTTTAAGAACTGGATGGTCTTCACTGACAACCCCCTGAGGCTTATAAAATAATACACAAGGACTGTCACTGGCTTTCACCTCATTCACCCAAGCCTCGACACTTGTTCCGTCCTCTTGGTGCCTAACAGATTTTGAGCCTAGGTTATATCCACGCTCTATGTTGTATAGATCCTGCTTTGTGAGCAGGTGAATTCTTTCGAGTTTTCACTCTGTTATTGAGTCTCTCACTTTGTCCAGAATTGTTTGAAAAGGAATTTCTTTAGCAATGTCCACGGCTAATGTACCCCTTTCCAATGGTGTTAAACCAAGATGGCTTAGATCATTTTGATGTCCTATGTGAGTAAGTATGTATTCAACTTTACATGTTCCATTTTCGTCGTCTATCACCCGAATACGTGAGGGACAGACCCCATTAATCTTGTTATTTCCCTGCATTTTCAAATGCCTAATATCTTTGTTTTGCGACACAAAATTCCCTGAGCGGTGACATATGTAATAATGTCTCTTAGTATTATCATAGACCTCATAATAGATAGACTTATCACGCTTCCCCATTTCTGACTACGCTAAAACTAGTGGTTTTTTGTACAGGAGCACGCGATTTTGAATCCATCCGCTAGAAGCTCTGTCATAGACGTCATATTCTACTATGAGGTCTATGGCAGAGCTACCTAGCGGATGAATTCAAAATCACGTGCTCTGAACAAAAATCCATCAGTTTTAGCGCAGACAGAAATGGAAAAGCGTGATAAGTCTATCTATTATGAGGTCTATGGTATTATCAGCAGCAAAATGTGAACCCCGTTTTATTACGTACCTTGTGAGCGTCTCCTTTTCAATTTCTTGCTTCCACTCCGTGAAACTTTGAAATGATGGAAACTGCTTTTCTTCTAATTCCACTGTAAGAGCATGCTGTAACGCAAAATGTTCGTGCATTTTTTTTCCCCCGTCCGTTACAAAAGTGCATAGAACACATTTAAGGTGACTTTTCTTAATTGGTTGTTCTGCATGAAACTTGCGTTCGTGATATCTGAAATTTTGAAGGTGATTGAATTGTTTATCACAATTTGGGCATTGATAAGCAAATGATTTCTGGGTCTTTAAAGGAGGCGCGATTTCGTTTAATTTATTCGGATGTGCTTTCGAAACATGACGCCTAAGTGATTTGTTATGGTCATAGTTCTAACCACACACTGAGCATTCATGCTGTTTAATTTCGTTCAATTTGATCGACTTTACTCACACATGAACCCCCTCCCAACGAACTAAGCAACGAACGATTGTTCTCCCGCTACAATATAGGAAAAGGAGCCCTCAGCCCGCCAAGCAGTACACCCAGACAGCAGTTTCTTCATGCCTAAGAGGTTGAAAAAATGCCGGTGGTATTCAGTCTTGGTTCATTTCAAATGTATTATCAAAATACTGTATAATTAAATATCATAGGGGTATAAGGATTCGGTTTCATTTAAATAACATTTAAAAAAATGCCGCTTCGACGCAGGAGAGTATACATGTGTGTTCTCCCTCTCCTTCGCTTCGACGACTACGAGCTTCAGTCACTCGGCATGCTTCGGTAATTTTCGCGAAGTGGGCGGAACGGTGCCCTAGTTTGCGTCGCTGGCTAACGTCAAGTGTGTACATTGGACATTTACGCAATTACATACAGCACATTAACATACACATTTTCATTTACATAACTTCTTACACGCATATATTTTTTTCTCTTTTTTGGTCTGTGGGCTCTACAATGCATACGTCGTTTCCCCATTTTCTCATACCTCTTTATAGAGGTGGTGAATCACTTATAATATATTGTTTCTATATTCTATACTTGTTCACTTTTTAATATATTCACATCTATAAAACTTTTTCACACATATATTCATTCGATTTTTATATTTACAAGGGTGGTCCGTATTTTTAAAATTTCGAAAAAGTCAACGGGGCACGTTTCCAATCTGTTCCCTTGATCATATAAATAATTTTGGTATCATTTGGTCAATTTTGATTAACATTTAGAGGTCGCTACCAGGGTATGCAAAATCGCACATTGTCACAATGCTAAACATAAGTGCAGTCATGCTGAAAGTGCTTACATGTTATAAACCCTTGATTAGATGGTAATTTGGGAAGATGACGGGTCTTCGGTGCCGAACAAATTATAATGCATCTTTAAATACCAATATTACTCAAATTTAAGAGACTTATTTCTCTCAAAGTTACGTCCAATAGTGAAAAGGTAAATACAGTTATACCAGACGATAAGGCCAACACCCGGAAAGTGAAATTATCAGTTTTAAAATCAACAAAACTGTATTGTTAAGCTATTTCTTGAAGGAAGTTTGCATGGTGACTATGACAATGACTGTTTCCTCTAAAAAAAAAAGTCAATTCTAATAATTAACATTTGCGTATTCAACATATTCTATATAATTAACACATGTTTCTTCCAATAGAGCTATGAAATAATAATAGCTCTGGGAAATAAAATTCAAGACAAGACTTAATTAGATGAACCTTTTGTACAACTTAAAGGCATAAGGTGTCTTATAATAATATCAATATATATCGCCTTTTACGCAATAAATAGAAAAGATAAATCTTAGCTTAAAGATCGAAATTAGTTATTTCTAAAGAGACCATAAAGATTCAATTCTGTGTGATTTTCTACCCTACATTTTGATATTTACCGAACGCTATCTACGATTCCCTAAGTTATTGCACTTTCGAGTAGCTGACTGATACATATCTGAAATGCTATCTGAACATACAAACACTTAATTATTATTACTTTGTTAACTAAGGTCAAAGCAACACTGTTCTAGGCTCTCTTTCATGAAAAAAGATGGCTACTGTTAGGCCTGCCACTCGTAAAACAATGAACGTGTGTTAATTGAGGAAAATCACGTGAAATACTTAGAAATAAGATATCTTGGAAGGGAAACGAAATTATATGCTTCTGTTAACTTGCGAGAAGAAAACTGTTTGGAAAATATATCTGTCGTAGCTGCCATTGGGATTTGGAATAAAGCACGGGTCTCTACAGCTGACCGCGGCATCAGGCTCGCATTTCCATGGTTCAGGGTTCGAATACCGGTGTTTATGGATTTCATAAATTTAACAACTAATGGAACCCAGACGGGTAGAAGTAATTAGTTACTAAAATGACCCAAAATACGAAGCTTACGGGTCTTTCTACTTGTCCTCGGTAACATGTAATTGCAGTTCTCGAAAATATCTTAAGATTGCTGACAGAAGGTGAAGAAAAATGGAAAAACGAGTGAGAGTTTATCAGGATATAACCTATGGATTATTTTGTACTAACTCGTTTTTCGAATTGAATTGATTTTTTTTTTTTTAAAGGTATGTAAGGCTCAACCGGGATGGGAGAGGTAAAGGATGCAGGAACCTGTCGCCCATAGCCTAGTTTAAGGTACCACCGCAGCATTTGTCTGGCGTGACTAGAAAAACCTCACAGGATGGTCGGTCGCTGGGATTGAACCCACGACCTCCCGAATGCTAAGCTACCACTAATCCAAGGCCGCTCGTGCTTGATTTTCGACAATAGGCTGATGATGTGAACTACACGGCCACAAAAATATGCATCAGATCCATCAAATGCATTAACAGTAAGGAAAAAAAAAAAACGTGTGAAGTTGCTCTGATCAAGATATACGATCAATTGCACATCAAAAACAATGAAACCAACTTTTTCTGCAAGTTCTCAGTGATCGATGGAAGAGAGATCCAGACTAAAGGACTTGCCAATGGCAAGTAATGTTTCACTGTGTGGGTACTGTTATATTCATCTCGTGACATTATAGAACGGAAAATACCAACTGTACGTTGTAGATACTATTATACGGTATATCTTGTATTGTGCTTAAAATAAAGCTTAATATTTCAAACCTTGGTAGCGACCTCTAAATATCGTCCAAATTTAGACAAATTTTGGAAATATTACTTGCTTCAATACTGGAACACGTTGGGAGGGTACCCCATTGCAAACTTAAAATTTTTCTTACCTGCTGGTTTATAGCTAATTCTCTCGTTTAAACGATGGGAAAAATTAAAAGGATAGGTTATGTGGTGAGGTGTGAATTACATAACCTATCCTTTTAATTGTTCCCATCGTTTGATAATGCAAGCGCACCGACTTGCGAAATATATCACGATTTTAGTTATTTGTAAGTGTTTATTACTAAACGAAAGAATTAGCTGTAAACCTGCAGGTAAGAAAATGTCAGATCTGGAGAGTTTTAGATTAGAATTACCTCTCGAGGTTTGTTGGTGTTATTCATTAACCAGCTGTATACATATATATATAATCTTCTTCAATTAAATGTAGTGTAAATTCATTACTGAAACAATGACTTAGATAAATCGTGAGTTTAAAATCTCGTCCTAACGATAATTATTTTATAAATTCAATTCCTTTGTTATATTGGTAACTGAGCTCTCGAAGAGATGATGCCTCTCAGCGAGTACATTTGGAGAAAGGGATATGAAATCCTTTATTATGAATGCCGGTACTATTCCAACATTCGCTTCACGGACAGACCGATACCATTGTTGTTTCTCTCTCACACATATACAAAGGAAAGAGAGAGACTGAATATAGCCAGTTGTTCATAATGGCCGTTGAATCACCCCTTTATAACAATTTTCTTGAGGACACAACTTTAACGGTGGAAACTTGCTATGGATTGTATAGGAGTCTGTTTCACGATGGCTGATCTGTACATGCAAGTACGCTTTGTCACTTATATATCCCTTTCTTTACAATCATATGGAAACTTTTCATAGTTTCCTGTCTAATATAATGCATCTTATTCCACTCGTTCCTGAAAATTAATTTAATTACCTCTGATTTGCAATATTCAATAGTACTTGTATATCCTTTAATTACACAAATAATTATATCGTTCCTTCTAACTCTAATTTTACTATTTCATGTCCTTAAATTAATGCCCCAAAAATTTCGTGAGGTGATTATCTACTTTTCTTTTTTAAGTTCCTTCGAACATATTTCGAAATATGCATAGTTTCCGAACTACAGGCACCTAAAGTTAACGCGGCATCGTTACAAATAACGTCTTAGCTCGAAAGGTAATAACTAAGCGATGTCGACTTAGCAAAATCACACTCGAAGTAGTACCCAATATATCTAATTAAGTTATGCTTGCTTATGATTGGCAAATGCAGATAGAGAGGATTTGCTTGCTTGTCTATGCTTGCCCTATTACACCGTTTTAATGGCTTGGAATGAAATTCTTATGTTGAGAAACCTGTCTATGCTCCCCCTTCCCCCGTTAGGTTGATAAAACATTGCTTTTATGATGTATCGGGCCCTACTTCGACTGATTTGCCAAACCGACACCGCTTACGTCATTACGTATTGAGATATGTCATCCTTTGTAACGATTCGCCGTAACTTTGAGCTACGATTCGACGCATAATTTTGATTTTTTTCAAAGAAACTATTTTTTTACTTGTTTTGATATAAAGAATTACATCCCAAAATGTGGGGCATTATTTCAGGGAACACCCTGTATATTCAAAATAACTAACACGATACAAAGCTAGGTATCTTATTTGGCTAGTTTATAAATTTAAATCTTTATAGAATCTTTCCACTGACCACGAGTGAAGTTCATTTATTTATTTATTTATTTGTCTTTTAGAATACAGAAAAATATTAATCTTTAAAACTAGTATAAAAAAATATTATTTATATGTGATTTTCTATCGAACAATCCACACAATCAGACAACTGAGCCTGCCAAAGATTGATCCAATACATTTGCTATTGGAGAGAATTATTTTTTTTTAGAGTAACATGTTCTTTTAAACCAACAACAGGAGGTCAACAGGTACAGTGATGGTAAATGTGAATAGCTTCAAGGTTCTTTTTTATCCATGATATACAAATAGGACGTGACGTAATGACTGAAATATTTTAACCTAATATTCGAATCTCAACTCACAACGACCCTAGATGCAGTACTCGTTTAACAAAGTAATTTTTTTGTTCTACACAACTAATTTCATACACAAAAGAATCTCCAAAAATACAAACAAGTATATATAATCGTGAGAAAAAAAAAAAAAGCAGGAACACTCTTAAAAAGAACGCACAAGAATATAACTTTGCCAAACAAGATATACAAAGGCGAAACATTGGTCACGTCGCACTTAACTACTAAGATGAAACGGGGCTGGAAAAATAATCAATTCAAACATGATTTCGGAAGACTTCTATGAGCATCTATGTTGTGTACGAATACGACGTCTATTAAAATTCAACAAGAAAATATGACATCTGACACTACACTAACCACACACTAATGCAGTCTGATGTAGGAACGGATTTACCTTACGTATGACTACAAGTTCCTCAGGAACATCTCAACACACAAATTTAAAATGAACCAACTTCTCATGACCCTTTGTTGAGTTATCAGCTATAGCAAACTCATCAGTTTCTTCTCTAATTCAGTGCGCATACGTCCAACGTGTATGTATCACAATTATGAACACTTACTATTGCTAGAGGGAAGGTAAATATGCCAGACATCATTGCCAGGTTTCGTTTCATTTCTATTTCTACCGGCTACCATGGTCGCTGTTAACCACTCCTAGTTCCTGCAGCTGAAAAGAAAAGTAATAGTTTAAAAATAGAAACGCGATATCGTAGTGCAATAGCTCTAAACGAGCACCTTAACGTATTCTTAAGGTTCATGTAAAGCAACAATCTCCAACAAAAGATGGCCGCACTATCTCCCTGTACGTCTAATGTATTTTTATCGTTGCATGAACTGCCAATACTGCTTCTATAAATTCAAAACGAGAGAGTTCAAACTTTCAGAGAAGAAAGTTCATAACCAATTCAAGAGTTTGATCAATGCCGATTTTTAATTTTCCTTTTTGTTCATTGTTGAAAGAGCTTCATTGTTAAAGGTTTTGATATTCACAACAACAATGAAGGAAAACGAAAACAAAAAATCGGCATCGATCATGCTCTTGAATTGGTTATGAACTCTTCCCTGAAAGTTAGAACTCTCTAGGCTTGAATTTGTAAGAGCAGCAAGGAAATTTCGTGCAACGGTAGAAATAAATTAGAGATATACGGAGGTAGTGCTGCCATCTCTGTTACTTTACAGTAACCATAAAGGACCCCCAATCTTTAACAAAAGAGAAAAGTACTCTGTATCAGATGAAAAACAAATTCTGTGTCTACACTACTCACAAGTAAACGTTCTTTCCTAACAACCGGGGATCTAGACATGGTATATTTGTTTATACACAACCAGAATAGTATAAATGTGGAATCCTAGCGGCAGACGGCAAAGGGTATAGAAGTTATGAGGGTTTAAAGATAACAGTGTAGTTTATGGAAAACATATATTTGCCACAGACAAGACTTTTTTTGATTGAAGCCTTTTCAAACAAGCATACGCAATTTATCACACAGCCAGAAACATTATCGCCTGTATATTAAAAAGCAGACTACAAAAAAAGGTTTAATTTCAACTTGAAACAGGGTATTTTATGGGAGATCCGAAAGGATATCACGAGTCAAACAAACACTCTGTTCACAGTGTGCACACTTAACAAAAGCTAATTTGTCACACTTGTCGACGATGGGGTCAAAGCAGAAGTCATGTTGAGAAATCCACGTTCCAGGCTCGTCATCAAGGTATCCAGCCTTATAAAAACCATATTCCTGAATCGTGGTGCCGAGAACTGGAACAAGGTGAATGACCGAACCTTCAAAAACTTATCGAGATACATGATTTGGTCCGGCGTCGCCGAAATCACTATCAGTAATGTACCTAATGAACGACATGGTTAGTGTTTAACGTGTTAACTGATTTCCCATAAAATAGCCTATTTCAAGTTGAAATAAAACATTTTTTTTTGTAGTCTGCATTTTAATATTGCAATGTCCCACGTGTAAAAGTGATGTAAGCAAGAAGTGACACAAACAGGAGCAGACGACAGTCAACTCTACAAGTAAACATTAGATGGAGTTAAAATCGCCAGAGAAGAACAACGAAGACACTCCCCCAAAATCACCTATAAAATGAACCAACGCAAGGCAAAAGTATCACTCGCTCCCGGGTGGTCAGCTTCTCTCTTTCCTCCGTTCTCAGTTGGCTACGCAACTGGTGCCACTCCCGGCCCCCAGGTTGGCTACGCAACCGGTGCTATCCTTCATTCCTGATCCCATACCGATCACCCACGAAGAATAAGAAGTCTGCAGAAGTCATCGTTCTATCTTAAACTCTGTAATTAGTTTCCTACGGGACGGTAATTTTGTTAACGTCAGTCTCTTTTATAATAAAATCGTTGAGGGCTAAAATCCACTCCCGTATATCAATTGTCTCTACCGTAAAGAAATACAAAGAACATTACGATATATAAATGATAATTGTTTCTAGCTGTGTGTTAAATTTCATATTATGCTTGTTTGAAAAGGCCTCAATCAATAGAAATTGCTTGTATGTGGCACATATATGTTTTTCCATAGACTACACAGTTATCTTTAAACCCTCATAACTTCTATACCCCTTACCGTTTGCCGCTAGGATTCCACATTTATATTATTCTGGTTGTGTACTTTCAAACACACATAAAATGTCTAGATCCCCGACTGTTAGGAAAGAACGTTTACTTGTGAGCAGTGTTACAAATATGTAGTACCAGCCACTAGTACTATTTATTCTACTAATGAGGGTGATTATTGAAGAATCGTAACATATTTTATTCATCTGAGAACGTAAGAATACAGACAACCAGGCAAGTAATATCTAAGAAGACTTCCTGTATAATCAGGAAATTCGCTTCATGATCAGAATGTACTCAACAAATTTCATTAATACATAAATACGAACACTGACGTAATATATGTACCTGAGAGCCAGAACCGCATAAGTCACAAATCCTGGTTTTCAAGAAAAACAACTACTACCTCTCACAGAAACTAAATGAACAAACTATATAGCAGACTTACTTACTTGCATTACGAACATGTTTACTACTAGAGCCATGCAACCATTATGTGAGGCTTCCGAATACTGTACAGCTTCTAGCTCACAGGTACAGATATTTCAATAAACTGTCAAATACTCAAAACAAATGAGAAAGAGTTTCTAGATATAAAATGGTTTGTTAATTACAAGACATGAAATTAAGTATAAACATTACCAGAACAATTATGAATAGATTAGCATGTACAAATACCATGAAAGTAATAGTACTGACTGACATTAGGCTAACACTGATTAGCATTGATAACATATGGTAAGTACGTAAGTATTTAGAATAATATAAATACAAACAAACTGGTTGCTAGGCAACATGACAAAATAAAAGGTAACCAAAAAAATCCCTGCAGTTTTTTACTTCGCATGAGAAGACGTAATCAATGATAAGGAAATAAGTGCCTCAGGTGCTGGAAAAGTAGTCGGGGTGGGGGTGGAAACACTGACCGTGACCAAGACATGCGCTTTGCGCACTCAACAGTCAAAGCTCGAGTAGTGACGAAGACAAAAACAGGTGTCGCAGCACCTCGTTCAAGGTTGTCTGCTTTCTTACTTTAAGGTGGGCTTGTTCGCAGACGATTCAAGTCGCCGAATACGTCTTTGGGGATAATGCTGTGCCAGACAGCATCGGTTCCAGAAATTCAGGTCAGGAGATTTGACCGTGTGATGAACCCCGCCGTGGGCACCCATATAACCTGGATGACGAGGCCCTGAAGGCGGCAATAAAACAGGACAGTAGCCAAACGAGTGGTGACCTTGCCGAACGCTTCCAGCTTTCTGATGAAAAAGACAGACTTTACCTGCACCGCATAGGGAAAGCATACAAGTTAAGTAAATGGGTACCCCATACACTGTTGGAAGCCAACAATGATAACAGCCTGTTTGTCGTTGCTTCCTCGGTAATGCAACACACCCATATTCGATCGAGTGCTCACCAGCGATGAAAAGCGGGTCCTGTATGAGACTCCAAGCGTACCGGATATCGGTTGTCACCACGGGTCCCTGTGCCTCATACCACACCTACACAAGATCATGCTCTGTATCTGGTGGGCTAGTCGCAAAGGGGTGCACTACGAGCTGCTACCAGCCGGCTAAACCATCACTGTGGATCTATACTCGCAGCAGAGGGAGCCTGAATTGTGAATCGCAAGGGTGTATTGTTCCTTGTAGACAATGCCAAGGCGCATGTGGTCAGGGATACCACACAGCGACTTGGCTGGGAGACGCTTTGCTATTCACCGTACTCAACGGACTTCTTTTATTCACTGAACAACCATCTTCGAAGGGAAATCCTGCAAGGGTTGCGGCAGGCACTCACGACCATCTTTGCATCAAAGGCCCCCCCCCCCCCTCTTGTTTTGCACAGCTGCAGGGCCGATAGCAAAATGTTATGGATGCCAATGGGGATTACTTTGAGACCTAACGGTAAGTGAGATTTTTTGTGTTCCTATGAAAAACGCCTAGAACTTGTTTGGTTACTTTGTATAAGAATGCACTAGATATATTTTTATCTTATTTCATCATCACTTGATCTCGGGATGGCCGAGAGGTTAAAGCGCTCGCTTTGTGTGCGCGTGGTCACGGGTTCAAATCCCGCCGGGGGCCATTGAGCGCAGTAGTTCGGAGCCAACTTTACCAAAATCTGTAGGTCCCGTCCTCAGAAGCTCACCAGCTCGTTTAGGACGTTAATAATAATTCATTCCCTCCATTATCGCTATTATTTCGGAGTCACTGGGTTATTTCACGCTACCACCACTACGAACGATCCCCGGTCACTGCAGATACCAATTTTGTTTAGAATTTTTAAACATGTTTCCAAACCTTATTTAATTAATCTAATTCTTTCGTACTGAACGATCTGGAGGAGAATTTCTCAAACTCTCCGCATGTAGTGGAGTGGCTTCACTTTCGACTCCAACAGTCATTAACCGATCCAGCCGAAGAGCCAGAAATACTCTGTATGCACAGAGACCAGTCGTGGTGGTGGTAAGCCGATAGGTAGAGCAATCCGCCTGGATTTTAGATATCTGGGTTCGATTTCCGATTACTGCAGTGGCCAAATGTTCTGTGTAACTTTGATTCTGACAACCCTAAAATGCTATTGCCTACCTCCTTCTCTTCATCGACTTCATCCTCCTCATCATCACTTCCGTGGATAGAGGGAGCAGGAGTGGTTGCTCGGGATGACGATGGGGACGGAGGCTCAGAAATGGGACGGGGGTAATTGAAGCGACCGCCAACTGAAGACTCCACATCTAAGGCCATGTCAGGATACATTGTCTGCAGCGCTTTCATTCGTGCTTGTCTGTAAAACTGGAAAGAGAAAAAAATAATGTCCACAAGAAGTAAATATGTTTTAGGAAAAATAAATAAACACTGGTTGACATAGTGATTGTACAGGAGAGGCAAAAGGTTTCACTTCCATTTAAGCCAACAGTAACGGGCTTTTGAAAGTGTTATATTTTTGTACCTACTTGGTTTCTAGTTCCACGAGTAGGTAAGGAAGTTGAAACAGTTATTCTCCTACTCATGCTACTTCAACACGTAGAATAGAATTGAAGTTTATTAGTTTGTGTAGTACAGGGTGACCCTAAACAAACTTCCACAACTGAAAGGCTAATAAAACAAAAAATATTGCAGATAGAAACTTATTGAATTTTTTAAATTTTGTTTATGGCCTTTAGGCATCTAAGGCTCAGACCGGGATAGGAAAGGGGAAAGGATTCGGGAAGGTGTCGGCCAGGGCCTATGTTGAAGGTGCCATCCCGGCATTTGCCTGGTGTTACTGAGGAAAAACCCTGGAAAAAAACTCAAGTTAGGATGGTCGGCCGCTGAGATCGAACTCACGACCTCCCGAATACTACGCCAAAGCTCTACTATTGAGCTACGGCGACTTGTTTATTGAAAAATATACAAGGAGACTGAAAACAGTTTGTAATGACTAAGGTTCGAAAACCGTCTGGTAAAACTTTGGTAAACTTTATTTTTATATGGGCCAGTCTAGTAAATTTGGACTTCGGCCCGTTGTAACGGCCCTGAAACTCCGTTCCATGATATTTATTTCCGGTCTGTTTTGTTTTATTTACGTCGATCTTCAAAGGAAAGATTTTTACTGTGTTGATCTCCAGATTATTAATACTCTTTTGACCATCACCTATTCTTTTTCGAGCCAAGGTGTTTATTACAGCTTTCTTTTGTTTGCTCTATTCTGGCGCACGGTTTCTTTCTTTCCAAACTACTTTCGTTTCTTACAGATCATCTCATTGAGTAAACAGTGTTATCCGTTGTCATTGGATGAGAAGCAAAAATTCATCTTAACTATGTGGTTATTTGCTATTGGCAGAATCCTCCCGCCAGAATAAAGCCTTACTCGTTGATATTTATTAAATTTTAATAAACTTATTTAATATTTTAATTTTTTGCATATTTGAACTTTTGGTAACTTGACCTTTCTGTTTGTGAACGTGAATGTAAGAATTGGGATCTTTTTTGTCTGGAGTCATGACCTGCTAGTATTGCTTGTTTTGGTCGCGTATTCTTTTGTCACTGCTGAGTAAAGGGGGTGTGTTCATACAGACGATCATGAAGACCTCTTTAAGGACAGGCAACTGAGCTCCGAATTTTACAAATTATGAAATTTCAGTAAATATATTTGCCGAACAAGTTTACTCAGTTGTCCCGACAGGTAACGTAATGATGCCCCACTGATGAAAATATATGAAGTTGTCTTCGCCGGTACCAGTTTAGCCAAGAAATTTTAAATACAAATTCGGGTACAACATTCATTTCTTCTCGTCTGCTGTTTCTTATGGGAGAAGACATCTTGGGTTTTCTTAAAGACTACATTTTCGAAGTCTGGACTTTTGAAAAGTAAATTTTATTCAAAATTACTTTCGGCGTTACACTTTTGTACAGTTTAGAAATTTGTGTCATTATTTTGTTTTAGTTTCTTTAGTACAAAGTGAAATTTTCACCATGCAAGGCTAAATGTGGTTACGGCGAACATGGGCTGACTGTATGTTCTAAATGCTGTGTTATGCTATAGCCATAATCTGGTAACTGGAATCCCCCTCAAATTATCGTTCTGAATTTTCACTCACATTTGCGTTCTGCAATGTTGCTATTGAGGTTTAAATATAGTTTAGCTACTTCTACAGCAATATGTTCATTTTTGATAAAAGCTCACTGTTGCTTCAAGTTCGGTATAAGTTTAATATCCGCGCTCAGTGGTAGGTTGCTTTAATTTCTTTTTCGCCCATCGACTATGTGGATATTTATTTGAAATATTAATACAACCGACACAATCGTGAGACTCACTTTGAATCAAAAGCATAAAAGGCCACAATAATAAAAATTATTCCCCCATGAAAGTTCGACTTTGTTGTGATTGATTTTTGTACGCGTGGAGCTTCACTCCATCTGAATTGCACTAAGATTTTGGTTTGTCCTTGAAGTATTCTATAAAAGTGCGTTAAGTGGAAGTGGCCCAATGTCAATTGTATTTTGATCTTCGACGTTTTGACAATGTTATGATTCACATTTGTTGTTATAAATTGAAAATACACAAAAATTTGTTTAGAGAAATATTCAGCGAATCAAAAATATTTTCAAATTACTAGTTCGGCTTTTGTCATAGCTGTATTTAGAATTTGTTCTCGAATTGTTACATGCGAACATGTTTTGTTTCAACGAAAGATATGTAAAAGTTAGTTTTGAATGAGCAATCCAACAACTTTGGACTGAAACTAATTGAAATCAAATACTTTTTCTTTTTTCCTTCCAAATCGAAGTCACGATCTGTCTATCATTTTCTTCATATAACTTCAGATTCTGCCAGAATTATTTTTTTCTCCCCCGTGTAAATATTGTATAACATCACCCAGCACAAATGTTACTCTGAGTTTTAGAAGCTTGAAGTTTATTTTTTTTAGGGAAATAAACGGTGAACAAAAAGAGTTTACTAACTTTCATTTAAAAGTTTATTATGTAGAAAGTAGTTAAGTTTATGAACAAAGGGACGAATTTGCACGAAAGTTCTTTCATTTGATTACAGTTACAATGTTCAGTGCAAACGATGTTGCAAACCAATAATTTTGCTTTTCGTCTAAGTGAATGCACGTAAATTAGTTGGTCTAAATTGCTTAGCGTTTCCGCTTTTGTTTAATATACATTAATGAACGGTTTGATTCATGCCGCTGATATTTCACACAATAGCTACAGTAACCTTGAACGCCAAGTTACAATATCGTCGTCTTCTGGCAGATAGGTAGTTACTAGAAACTTTCTTTCGATTTCTCTTTCTGTTAGAAAACGACTAATGCCACTGGCGGAAGCTACTGTAGCATCCGAGTTCATTATTTGCTTTAAGACTGCGCTTTAGTGTGATCTTGCAGTTTTATGCTTTAATAGTTTCACGCGATGTCTACGTGTCATGTGTTTTCGTGATTGATTTCAAATTTTCGTTCTGAGCTCTTACGAGTGTTAAAGGGGTAAACTTCACTTTATCACCTCCAGTCTGATGTGTTATATGCTCAGGTTTTTCATAAATTTTAATTTCCATTTTTATTAAGGTTTGACCAACAGTGTATATTTCATTTGTACAAGTTTATAAGATTTCCATCTGTATTAGATTTAAGATATGTTACGACGACTATGAATCATGATATTAGATTTATTGCATCAGAGCTCCAAAGTATCCATATACGACATAGCAACGTACAAGACGTGACAGTGATATCATTTCCGTTCTCAAATTATATTTCTAAATTACGAACTACCGTGTGATACCAGATCTAACCTTGACTCACAAGAACTTTGAAATCCAATATAAAATCCCACGCGATTCCAGACATCATGGACACCAAATAACGTCATTTACAGGAAACTCTCTAGACTTCACCTTGAAGACCGTGATTCGATATCGTCCAAGAAACTGAATAAATTCAACCTTGAATTAGAGTAAAATCATCCCACGAGAACTAAAGTGATCCTTTCTTTCTTTCGAAGACAAACATATAAAATAGTGTAAAAACAACGATCGACACGCTCTCTTGTTCCTACTCACTCGTCAGACACCCGTCAGAGCAGAGACGCTTAGAAGAACTTGAATAGTTCAGACATCAAAGAGGAAGCATACATCTATTATCGAAATTCATTCTTTTCTATCTTCGATTTGGACTTAAAGTTTATCAAACTGGTTTAAACACGGTTAAGCCAAAATTAGCGAATAGTGACAGTTTATTTTAAAAATGAATTTTCACATCTTCAATTAATTTTAAATCAACTTTGAAAATCACAGGTACGTTGTTGTCTCTAGAAAATGTGTAAAATGGTATTGTTATTTGTTTCGATTTAATATGGTATTTGAAGCCTAGCTTAGCTTAGTTTAACTATTTTAAATTTTGTTTTATCTTGTTTATCTCAACTTAAATTCCATGTATTTGTCTTTTAGCTTCAAACGCGTGTCATGATTCATAACGCCGTCCCCAAGTTTGTAATGATTCTTAGTTACAATTTTAATGTTTAATTATGTAACGCCAATAGTAACAAGTCCTACAATAAATATATTTTAATACTTATTTAGAATTTCTCGTTATCATCCATATCCATTATAGAAGGTGTCGCACGCCTTGCATTTAGGTACTATACCAACTACTTGAACTCTTCCCGTGAAGAGCGATGTTTTAGATAAAAGTAACCTTTCGCATACGCCCTCTTAACATTTATAACGACTCCCGAATCCAGTCCGTTATCATGGTGTTCGGCTCCATCAAAGAATTACTTTTAGACCGACCCAGGGCGTTATCAGATGTCTGTTTATTGGAGATTCACGCTACTCAAAACACCTTTCTGTGCTTCGGGGTGGATTGTTCTCATGGTTCTCTCTTCTGGTGGATTGGGGAATATTTCCTCCCCCCTTTCTTCTCCTTTACCTTTAGCTTACGTTTTCTTTTAGCTACTTCGTCGATTGTGAGGTTTCAACGAGTCTTCGTGTCATGAATATTTGCATTTTAATAATCGCGTGCTTACCTTCGGGTTTTCTCCAGTACTTAAATGTTTCTTTAGCTGTATGCTTTCTGCTGTTACCAGTGTGGCACCGTGAGTTATTTTACTCGTCAATGTGTGGGCAGTGGGTGATGACCAGGGCTGGTGAAACTGTCTTAGCTCTAGTGTGACCTTGGTTGAGAAGGTTCAGCTAGCTGGTTTTCAGTCCGTGTGTCATTGTTTGATGGTTCCTTACGAGTTTTACCCATTGACCTACTAATGTGAAGTTTCACATTTCCTGTTTTACCCTTCGTTAGAGGACCCTCTTAGTCAAGTATGGCGAGGCTTCACAGATGAGCGACCGGAATCAAATGTTTCTACAGTTCTCAGCTGCTTTGTTTCCGGCGCTGTTCCTCTCCTCTGTTTGAGGATTTCTTTCACCGTCACGATTTGCCCCTTACCTATTAAAATCCACACCTATGCTCCTGCCGGAACTCGAACCCGGGACCTTAAAGCTGTTGGCCGCAGACCGCAAGGCCACCCGGCCGGCGAAAAGCGTCTGGTGTTTTGTTTTGAAAATTACGTCTAGTAAGTGTTGTCCATTCTTAGCAATACACAATTGCAGACGATTTCTGAAGTGCATCATCACCCGTCGTGTCATGTCTTGTGGAATAGCTGCTACCTCCGCTTGAATTACTCTCTTGAGATTGTCAAAGAATTTGGGGCCGATGTGCGTAAACCTTGGATTTAAGGTGACCCAAAAGTAAAAAATTTCAACTGCTACGCGCGATGAGCTCCAGACTAGAGCATCATCAGGACTGAAAACGGTAGGAAACTGGTGAGCGAACGCGACGTACACTCCTCCTCTCCCCCGCTTCTACTGACAGCGCTACAGCCGATCAGCAAGTGAGATGTTTTATTGTGCAGTATTGCGTTAAGACTAACTGTATTATCAATTCTTGTGTCATTTCAACACACAACAGAACAGAGTAATTCAAATCAGAATAAGGTTAACTACAAACGGTTTCAATACCTTTTCTATTTTTGAACTGATTCCAGCTGTTATTGCTGAGGTTCATTCTACCCAATTACAAAATGTATGATATTATGAAGGTGCATTACTCTGTTTTGGTGAATCAAAAACTGCTATTGGTGCAATAAGATGTTCCTGCACACTGATCTAGGGAAACTAAGGGAACTGCAGGACAGTGAATAGCTAGCTCATCCGCCATATAGCCCCTGTCTGATTAAAGAACGTTTCAATCTCTCTCCCTGTTCCTAGACTATGAATCTATAAACGCGTGTCAAGAGTTTTTACAATTCTAAACCTAGGGCATTCTAAATCTGGTTCATGTCTTCAAATCGTGATGACTGCAGATCTATAAAGAGAATATAATCCTTTACTTTAACATTTTTTTTTTTAATTAAGACTATAAGTTTCTTTGGAATTGACAACTAGTTTCTTGGCCGAACAAGCAAAAATACTTCAGATTTTTGAAGGTTCAGCGAAAAAAAAAATAAAAAAAAATATGAGTGATTATTCATTTTTCAGCAAGTGCTATTAAATGGGAAAAACAGACACTTGTGAAAATCGAAAACGTGTTCACATTATTAATAACAAGAAAGGGCGGGAAAACAGGATTTTAAGAGGATTATTCACTGATACCCGTCAGCATTCTTATGTCAATTCTACACGATTTGAAGGAATATACACCTGATTTATCTTCTTGCCGGATACTCTTTTCGTTTCCAGATTAAATATATTTTGTTACAAATTTCCAGATCTAGAAACTTCCCTGAATTTTCAAGGTTGAGCCAATTTCCCTGACTTTTGCAGGTCGAGTGACCATCCTATTTATTGTAAAACCCTTAGCTTCGAACCAAAGTCAGCCACCGACTTTTTTCACTGATGTTTGTCTAGAGCATGAGAAAATTTAAACTACAATATGTACATCCTTATATAATTAAATCGGTGGGTGAAGTGCGTACATTGGAATATTCACCAAATAAATAAACCAACTGAGCTAATAATAAACACACAAAAGGTCTTTTGCAATTACACAACGTGATGTACTTGTTATTTTTATCTGCTGTTACACCTTTCCCACACTTCTTATGCATTTAAGAGCACTCCAAATTTCACTCAACACATCCCCAACACTACAATGACCTTTCACACCACTAGGGTTTCTACACAAATTCATCCTTATTTTCAAGTGATAATATACTTCTTAAGCCTCTGCAAAAAAAAAAAAAAAAAAAGTTATAATGACAGTTATCTGATGTAACCAAAAAATATATAGCGTTCTAAATACGTGTACTGTTTTTAATTTTTTTGTTTTCCTACTTTAATTGTACATTCTTTTCTATGTTAAATAGATTTATATAAATATCACGTTCAACTAACTGAACACAGCCTCGAGGTATTTATGTATTCACGCTTACGTCGGGCGTCATTTTTCAGAATGAAAGAAGTCAGTTCCATGAATCGAAATCATGGTAATGTTACGCCACAGTGACATGTTTATTTCCGTATCACCACGGATGTTTTGCTTCAAAAATCACAGACAGTATGTCGAGTGCGCGATATCGGGCGAAGACTGGTTAGAAAAAGTCAGGTTAATGATTTTTTTTTATTATACGCAATGCACATCACCTTTAACAGACAGCACCTGTGACCTGCTTCATTTATGGTTCCAAATGGAACGCCCGACGCATACTAACGAGACGCCAGTCTCAAACTCGAGAAGAAATGTCATTACTATAATATACAATCTACACATCAGGAAGCTAATTAATACGTGAAGTTTCATGTGAACATATTATGCATACAAATAACATCTGAGACTTACAATTCCAAGACTTCTCCAATCCAGAAGATCGCTTAATCTTTCGGTTCGGTTCCTCTGAATGATGCGTTGTCTGCGATTCAATCGAGTGAAGTCGTACATGTATTGAGCCAACTGCTGCACAGAGCCTTCGAGAGACATGTATCTCCTGTCCACTATGTAGATTCCATAGCTCATAGGGTCAGCTATATGCTCAGCCATAAAGCAACCAAACCCTAAAAACGTTAAAAAAAAATTATCTCCGTTTAAACGCTATATAAATCTACACCCTTTGACGGATTCGAACCCAATTTGGCATACACATTCCTTAGAACTTAGAAGGATTAACTACCGCATTAAAAGTTTGCTACCACCCTCCAAAGGGGGGTGGAAATATAAAGAAAAAGTCATTCCATTGTTTATAATAATTAAATAAGTAAACTGTTACCATTTTTCATTTCAAACAACAATGTAAAGTACATAAACAGATAAGATCTTCCATATATAAATCAAACCCTAATCAGATCTGGAAAAACTAAGATAACATGGGTTCCTTCACATTCTGTCAGCATTTTTAACTGCATAACGGATAAACTAGCCGTTAAATCTATTAAAGATAAAAATATATCTAATTTACAACTGCATTGGCAAGATCTAATATACAAAATTAAAAAGAAAATCCATAATGAATGTACACACATCACACACCCTCCTTTTACACTCACATATCTAGAACTTTCACAGATATACAATTAAAATCGCCTTGGTTTTCTCAATTTCCAACCATAAGACAAGTCACCGTTTTATTTATTAGATTAAGACCTCAACACAACCACCAAACAGCATCTACATAAAATCACATTACCTGAAACTCCTTATTGCAGTTGTGTTTCTTGGAAGACATTAACCATATTCTTTTTGAATGCAAACAATATGAAGAACATAGAAAAGATCAGATCTTTACTCTGCCCTATTAAAATTGAAAATTATCCAACCACAGTCAATCACTTCATTGATTGCTAACCCCAACAAAAGAATAAAAAAAATTCAACGAATCCCATACTATTATTACAAAACAAACAATCCATTATAAAAATGTAGGTACCTGTCAGTTCATCACTATCTGTATCCAACTACTGTATATATAAACCACTACCATTAATTAAGGAGAAAGCCCATTTTTGTATTCTTTAATGCTCTAAATTCTTGCTGAGCTTACCACATAAAATAAAATAAATAGATTGTAAAGATCACCAACAAAAAGTACTACATATAAGAAAGTAGCAAAGAATCAAAGAAATAAGAAGTGCAAGTTAAACGTAGAACCAACAGCTAAAAACTAACTTCAACAACAATAGTCAGCAACAAGTCAACTTAATGCAAACTTAACCAAAACTTGACAGCTTTAACTGTTGAGCAGTCATCATCAAAGAAACGAACGAACTTCTAAATTCAAATTTTGATCGTTACAAATCAGAAATATTTAGATTTAATGTTTCAAAGCACATTCAATTTGATGTTCTTGGTCAATTAATGAGTAGTATTAATATTTGAAGAAAGTAATATGTAAATACCACAACTCATTAATCCCGCATCCGCACCAACAGGCGGGCAAATCATTTAGTGCATGATAAGGGACAACGTATGTTCATTCCAGAAATAAGCAATTTATTTTTCAAGTAACACGTATTAATAACTTTATGCTTTTCAAACATTACCTAATATGTCTTCATCAACTAACACAATATTAATAGCGTGCCGATAACCAGACGATAATAAATCAATGCAGAGACTAAAGTTTATTCTGCCGGTAATACTTTGCGGTTGCGAAAGTTGGAGAACGACCCTAGCAGATGAACATACATTACGTGTGTTTGAAAATAAGGTTTTGAGAAAGACATAGGGCCGAAACGGGACGAGATGACTGGAGAGTGGAGGAGACTGCATAATGAAGAACTCCAAGGACTGTACGATTCACCAGATGTTGTAAAAATAATGAAATCACGAGACTAAGGTGGGCAGGCCATGTAGCTCCGATGGGGGGGAAAACGAAATTATATTTTATCCTGGTTGGAAGGCCAGATTGATAAAACCGAGACGTCGTTGGGAGGACAATATTAGAAGAGATCTTCGAGAAGTAAGCGTTCGTGATGAAAACTGGCTTGATATTGCCCAGGATAGAATCCAATGGCGACAGTTTGTTACTGCGGCGATGAACTTGCGAGTTCCATAAGTCATAGAGTTAGTTAGTAAGTTAGTGACTAAAGTAAAACAGATAATCCACATGTAATGGATGTGTACATATTTTATTTTTGTCATACAGTCATATGTGTGAATATTTAGTACAATTTCTGCAGCCACAAACCAAACTTTTTATAAGGAGCTGATATGAGTTGGATAACAAAACAATAATAACGATAAGAGTATATAATCAAGATTTCCTGTGTAACGGATGTTGTGGAGTTAGTTTCATTTGAATAATGGCATTATTGAACATACTGAAATTTTAAGCTTCTTACCTACTTGTAGCGCAGATGTTAGCGCGTCTGACTACGAATACAAGGGTTCAAGTCCCGGCAAGGACACTGGAGAATTTTCTTCAGTGCTCCCACGCCTGGTGCTCTGAGATACACTCAGCCTCCTATCAAATTCAGTACCAGAGTGTACTCCTGGGCATCTTGGGAGGCAAAGGCGGTCGAGTGTGGAACTGACCAGTCCACCTCAGTTCGTGCCGTTGGTCGAGAATATATATATGGAACGCTACCGCCACATCCTCCATGTGAAGTTCAAGCTGCGTGCGCATCGCACAGGGGATTCATTTACCTTTACTTGACGTTTGTGACGTGTGTAATCTTTTAATAAGCAAACACTAATTCCCCAACGTTTTTTAAGTTATAACCACTTACATATTTTTGGAGGAATGAGCTTTTAGGGAAGCTAAGAAATATAATACAACAGAAATACAGTAACAGATAAGAAATGAAGAAGCCAAAAAAGTAATATAAAATACACTCAACTCCACTACACTAGAGTCTGATTCACAACAGCCTTCTAAAAGATTGCATAACGTAAAGAACGGACACTGAAAAACACTATACAAATAAAATAACTAGTTATAAAATTCCCTTGCTGAAATGCGAGGACCATTCATGATGTTTAATAACACGTTCAATATAAAAATGAGTCAAACACTGTATGTAACGTTGGTTATGTACATATGATATATAAGATACTCATGTTCTCTTATGAACATTTCTCACATGTGGAGTGTATTTCCAAAACATGCTAAGTCCAAAAAATTCCGATTTGGATCTGAATCTAAATTATTATACTGTGAAACCCCCTTCATTAGTTGAAACCAAATTGTTTTGTGTCAAGCACACAAATTCTTATACTAATGTTTCAACTATGACTTCTAAGGACAAAGATGCTTACGTTACAACTCCATTACCGACACTTTTTTTTTCTGTCTGGTAGGGAAAAGCATTCAAAATAACTTACCTGACAGATTTGTGGTAACTGATGGAATACCCATGAGAGTACATTCAGCTGGAGTGTAGCCCCACGGTTCGTAGTAGCTTGGAAATACTCCTAAATGACATCCTCTCACAAATTCTTCGTAGTCCAATCCAAATAATGGATTGGTTGAAGAAAGAAATTCTGGATGGAAAACTACCTGGAAAATACATAGTCATACACACTTAGAATATCTATTTGTAGTAACTTATATATAATGTGAGTTTATGAATTATCCATTTACAACTTACAACTACTTGGTTTGTTGTCGAATATCAGGAAAACAGTGTTCGAAGCGTTCAAAGAATATTCAAGTAAAAGGTTTGCCCGAAGGTAATGGGGAAAGGTGAACCAATGGTAGCTTGTCATTGCCTTTCATCTGATAAAGCTAACGTCCAAAGGACTGGGGGTACAGTTTATCGTGCGTTCCGAACCACTTGTCCCCCCGACCGGGATCGAACCCGGCACACCTTGATTACAAGGCAGCGAGCGTTATCACTCACGCACAGGAGACACCACAAATAAAGGAACTGTAAACCCTAAAATATAGTCAGTGACAAGTAACGGAAGAGAAAACATGAAGATTAAAATATCATGGCTGTGGATTACAAATTTAAATTTATTTATGACTTTTAGGAATTATGAATCAGGCCGGGGTAACAGAAAGGATGTAGGAAACAGTCGACCAGGGAAGTTTACGGTACCATCCCAGCATTTGCCTGATGTGCGAGGAAAAATCTGTCAAACTAAGGAGCTCCCGAATGCTAAGCACACGCTCAACCAACTGCGCTACAGCAGCTTGGTATGTGGGGTCTCAGTAAAAAATGTTTATTGTGTCACTGGAGTTGGTATCGACTGAGACAGACTACATGGGAATTGTAATATAATACGTTAAAGGTACCATTATGAATAGTTGTAATGCTGAAGAGGAAATAATGCTGCTTGAAACATTGAGTTTTAAAAGAGGGTGGCAACGCTGAAAACTGGGTGATTGAGTAAAGGGAACAACCATAGTATGTTTCGATTGTGTCGAATATGTATACTCCAAACAGATACGTCGAACTGAACGGAAGTAGTCAATATTTAATTTTTTTAAATTGATTGTCAACACCGTCAACTGTCAGACATGAAGTACCTCTATGACGCGTCACAGTACGTAAATACAAAGTTTGGTCCTAATACGTTCGACGATATGGAAGCAGTTAAAAATTTTATTATCTGAAATTGGTTGGCAACACTGACAACTGCTGCGTCAGAAGTACCCACATGAACTGTCCCAGTACCTAATGCACGTGTGAAATTTTGTGTAAACCAATGCAGATATATCCCCAACGGTAACAAATATAAAATCTAGATTTTTTTAATCATTTGGCAACCCTGACAAACTACGGTGCCTGTATGATTTGTCCCAGTACCTAATAAACATGTATGACAAATTTAGAGTAAATCAATGCACACGTGTAGATTTGTATTAATCAAGGCTTCTCTATAGGTTAAATTTTAAAATAGGTTGGCAACACTCACAACTGCTGGGGGTGCTTGAGATCAGGGACACCCAAAACTTTCCTCTAGTGTGCTGAATGATGTTTAAGCTAAGTTTAGGGCATATACGGTACGGAAGAATTTTTTAACGATTTTTTAAAAGTTGGCAACGCTGAGAACTGGGTAACCCGGAATATCTCACATATAGCAAAAATTTGTAATCTAGGGTTTAATTTATGTTGTATTGCTTCTTAATTACCTATATAAAAGTAATTCTTCCTTACAGAGACGTTAGCAGTATTAAAAATTGCTGCCTTGTAAAAAAAAACTAAGGCTTTTTTTTTAAAAAAAAAAAAAAAAAAAGAAAAAAGCATAAGTTTCAGAAAAATGAACGGTTCTATTTACAACACTAGGTATACTTTTACCTGTTTACTTTTTATATAATAAACAGCTTAATCCAACGGAGTACGGCTCATCTCTGTCGGACTTTTAGATGTTGACATCCAGGGAAGGACAGACAGACAAGACAGGACAAACTCTACATTTTCCCTTATTCATTTGCGTTCATGCAGGTGCGCTAATAAAAGAACTAACTTCCTTTATATATTAGTAGCCCATACCACCACCAATAACACATGAAGGAATACATGAGTATCAATCTTTTATTAAAATTTCATAGTATTTTGTCAACCTCTGACTAGCTCTGTCTAGTGAAACGCTCATACAACACTTAAATCGCAAAGTGCCATTAGCGTTTGCTGTGTCACAATAGCGACAACAATGTTGTCACTGAACATATTTATAAATAACATCTTTCTGAAGCTAATTAACACAAGAGAACAATAATATTTACCCTATTCGAAGATATTTAACAGTTTTAGCTTTGTAACGTTGTAAGATCCTCAACTTGGCTTCAGCCATCTATCGAGTTCCATGTAACCATACTGGAGTGACTGCGTCGTGTCGATAGATAGACGCCAGAGCAAGTATTTAAACTTGTTTGTCCACTTCCAGTGTAATCCAATGTGGACCAAATTGTCAGTTCTAACGTTTATACGCGTCTTATCGCTATGTGGCCCTTTCTTTTTTTTTTCCACGTCTTAATTCCTGAGTTATTCATATAATAATATGCCGTACTCTACATATCTGGTGTAGTAAAAAGTAATACATTATTTTGCTAGTAGATGGCTTCAGTGATCTGTATCTCGCGTTGTATAAGTCCGATCGGGTTCAACGAGATGGCGTTCAAACGATGAGATTGCGTACTACAAACACTGTTCAGATAGTTGTGATGAGTTGACTCAGTGTTGTGTGAGCGCGCGTCAAAATGGACACTAGCAAAGAGAAAATACGCTATATTTTACAGTTTTTCTTCGATAAAGGCGAAAACGCAAGCCAGGCGGCTGCAAATGTGAATAGTGTTTATGGTCCTGATACTGTAACAGCCAATCACGCGCAATTTTGGTTTCGTCGATTCCGTTCCGGTAATTTTGACGTCAAAGATGTACCACGCACTGGAAGGCCACGTGTCGAAAATGTTGATAAAATCATGGACATTGTCGCGTCCGACCGTCATGTAAGCACTGTTTCGATCGCCCAAGAGCTAAACATTGCACAAAAAACCGTGTGGAACCATTTGCATAAGGCTGGATACAAAAAGAAGCTTGATGTATGGGTGCCACACGAGTTAACGCAAAAAAACCTCATGGATCGAATTTCCATCTGCGAATCGCTGCTGAATCGCAACAAAAGCGACCCATTTCTGAAGCGGTTGGTGACTGGTGATGAAAAGTGGATCACTTACGACAACGTCACGCGAAAACGGTCGTGGTCGAAGCGCGGTGCGCCGGCGCAAACGGTGCCCAAGCCAGGACTGACGGCCAGGAAGGTTTTGCTGTGTGTTTGGTGGGATTGGCAGCGAATTATCTACTATGAGCTGCTCCCCTACGGCCAAACCCTTAACTCGGAACTATACTGTCAACAATTGGACCGTCTGAAGGCAGCAATCGCCCAGAAGCGCCCAGCTTTGGCCAATAGGAGAGGCATTCTGTTCCACCAGGACAACGCCAGGCCAGACACATCGATAGTGACTCGCCAGAAGCTCCGGGAGCTTGTTTAGGAGGTTCTTATGCATCCACCTTATAGTCCGGACCTGGCATCGAGTGATTACCATCTGTTCCTGTCCATGGCGAACACGTTTGCTGGTGAAAAATTCGCTTCAAGAGAGGCTTGTGAACATCGACTGTCTCAATTTTTTGCCAATAGGGACAAGGGCTTCTATGAGAGAGGCATCATGATATTACCTTCCAAATGGCAACACGTTATCGAACAAAACGGCGCATATGTGACCTAAATCGGATCATTCTAACTATGGTAAGTCAAGCCTTCAATGTCATGCAAAAATAATGGATTACTTTTTACTACACCATATATAACAGAAAATACTACAAATAATATTTACTTTTTTTTTCCAAAAATTAAGACAAATAAAAAACAGGCCGCACAGCGATATCAAGCGTAAAAAAAAGAGAGAGAGAGAACCGAAAATCTTGTCCATATTGGTTTAGACTGGAAGTGAACAAACGAGATTAAGTGTCCTCTATTCTTCCTGATTTCATATATTCATGAAATTTTCAATGGCAGCAGTCAGTCCAGTATCCCTTTTAGATAGAGGTCATCTATTGCCCGATATTTCATACACTGTTTACCCAACACACGCATTTTCTCCTTTCCGAAATTCTTCATAAGTTTATGGCCATATGCTGCTTTCATTCTAAATGTGTGTAATTGTTGTGGAACATATGAAACATAAAATAAAACACGACCCGAGCCAAAGTTGCCTAAAAGCCTTAAAGGAAATTCATACAATGAAACAACTCAACGAAACTTGATAAATAACACAAACAATCGATACTGTTATCATTGTCATGATCATCATCATGGCCCATAACGAACAACCACGGTACACCGAGGTCACGAAACTAAAATCTAAAGTCAGTTTCTTCTTATCTGCTTACGTTGAAACGTTACCCTGCGTTTCAGATTGAGAGCATATATTGCAAAAATACCCTAAAGCAAGGCTGTAGATTCACCAGATTGTAAACGAAGTCGGTGAAACCAAATATACTGTAAAGTTAGTTTCTGTCTACCTGTTTGTACTTAGGCGCTAGCGAGCGTTAGAAGTTAAATGTATATACGTAGTGAAAAAATATCATAAGGGAATATGTAGCCTTGTCAGATGAAAGCGTGCCAAGACAAACTGAGGTCTCTAAAGCAATCTGAAGTCAGCTTCTCTCACCTTACAAACAGACGGTCGATGTTTATTTATATATATGTATATATATAGGCACAGCCCAGTCAGGGGGCACTGTGCTTATATGCTACCGTTTGACTTCATTACCAAGCATCTTGTATGGATGAACAATGTTTCGTTGGAAAAGTTACGTCGAAACCTTCCCAAAAACACCTCAACCACCTTTCTAGGTCAAGTAGAGTTGAAAATCCCCACCCACGTATCTCGGAATCTCCCCCTGTCATTTGCATTATCTATACAGGTTTCAACTAGTCTCGTAGAGACCTTTCCAATGACAACCCAAACACTTTCATAGCCTTAGTAGTTCTTGAGTTGAAAGTTGTCGACACACAGACAGTAGTCGTATAAGACTTCACAGCACTTGTTGCGGAAGCCTAGAAGACCAAAAAAAGATATTGGGGACCGCTAGAAATTATTGCATATGCCATCCTGATCGACGTTTTTGCAAACGTCTTCTCCGGATTGCGATACCTTCAAATGAAAATTATCCATTATTTACTCCGGATGATGTGATTGGAAAAGAATCGGTGTGTAATCCTTCACACAATTTTAATCCAAGTGTCAGTACAAACGATAAATGCAACATAAATAAATAAAATAACATAAAAACCTACCTTCACTTTATCATGGATAGTGTTAAACAACTGACATCTCCTGACAGAATTTAAAACTGGATCGTTCCAATCATCAACAACGTTATGGGTAGTAACTGGAGGTAGGCCGTTTCTCTGAAGGGCATAAATACATCTCTTGATTTTAACAATGTCTTCCTTTCGGAGGAGATCGTCTGAACTAGGAAGTTTTCCTCTGTAAAATCAGAAATAATCACCACTGTTTACTGAGTCTTGAATAACAAAATGCCTTAAAAGTGAAGCTTAATAGTGTAGTACAATTGTTATCGAAAGTTTATTAAAGAATCTTTTTATAGGAAGAATTGTGCACTGCTGTTTATTTTCAAACTAGACACAAGGAATAATATTTGTATGGTGCTGTTGAAGTACTCTACTAGAAATAGTGAAGTTTCAATTCAGCAGAGAAGAAAATTAAGTTTTAAGGATAACCTATTCAAATGTACTGTCAATAAGCGATTAGTCTTTTCCGAAAGCAAAGCGATAAAGAAAACTCTCATATATAGTCGTGTCAGAAGCTAAACCAACTTTTCTAGCCACGCGCGACTCTGCAAGCATTCATATTCTTATAACCACATCAAAGAAATGTCGCCTTGTCATTCTCTCCAGGTGGTATGACCTGCTACTCTCTTACAGTGTCGCACACCAATGAGACACAGAAAGAAACAACGAAAAAAAGAGCCATAGTTTCTCTCGGGAATTCATAGTCTGTGCCGGCAGTCTTTTCACACACCAAGCAAGAACTGAACTTCAGCTTTTGTTTCCGTTCACGCCCGCCACTGTCAAAAATCCAATACCCCACACGGGTAGAAGCGTGGACAGGTAAAGAAGGCCCGGTTGGATGACTCACAGGAGAGATCGAGACACTTATCTTTCAAACGAAGGCAGACTCGGGCAGATCTGGAATTCTTTGTAAAATAAATATTTTATTACTTTTTTATTTGTTCAAAGTTTTCCTTAACGCAACATTTGTATTAATGTGTGATTTCAACAATTAATTAATATTAATTAAAAATGAGATTGTGTAGCCTAAATCGTTGTCATCTTCTTTTGTCATTTTTAGCACTTTGTGTGTGTGTGAAATTCTTCGACAGTAAAATTCACACTGTTGCTTTGGAAGTGTTCAGAATGAGGCACTGCAGCAAATAATAATAATAATTTACTCTTATAAATTACTGAATATTAGGTTGAGACGGCCACATTACAGAAAACAGTGTAGACGAACGAGATGTACATCTTTCATAATTTTTCAACAAGTAAGAAACCGTGAGCTAGACTTCTACGATAATCGCAACGGGGTTGGTTATACTGCTAAAAGAGGGTACTTTTCCGCGGAATCTCACAACATGAGGGAAGGAGGGTTGCGGAACCACTTAGAAGCCTTCGAGGGAAAAGTTGGTTTAGCTTCTGAGACTACTATATTTAGCCGAGTTTTGGCCTACATTTAAACAGCAGTTGCCTAATCTTACCAAGTTTAATTGATTCTGAGGTGTAAGAATCCCCTATTTCTTCAGATTTTTGCCCTTAAAAGAATGTACTTGATTTCAAATGATATTTGAAGTGCTAGAAGAAAAATCTTTCTCTGACTAATCCCTAGACAGAGTAGAATTTCGTAAATAAAGGTGCTTAAATTTTGTGAATAAAAATTATTAAAAATCGTGAGTACAAGGGTAAATTTCTTTAGTATCTTTCCAATGACTACAACTTTAGACGAACCTTGCACTAATGTATGCTGTTAAAAACCTAGATAAAGTGCATTTATTTTGAAATAATAACCATCAGCTAATACAGTTATTTATTTATTCAAGTTTTCCACATTACCAAAAACAAGTATCAACATTTTAATAAACACATGTACAACCAAAACTTTGTTTTGCTATTTCCGACAGCGAGATTTTCGATGGCGTCATATTTCACCGTGTTCGACTTGTTTTCATAGTTTTTTTTTTTTTTTGCCGTAAATACTGCCAAACGCACAGAATGAATGGCCTTGAGATAATAGTTATACATTTTCCTGCTAGATGGCAAATCATGTTCCGCAAATTTGCTACCATCAATGGAGGATAAAGTGTACTACATTTTCATATTCTCTGTGCTACGCGAATCCGATAATAAGTTTTTGGACACGAATTATATTTTTTTCCGATTGTTTAAGCATTATTTTAGCAAGTGAATGAATAAAAATGATATCATGTCTTAAGCAGTGCTCAGAATTCGTGGATAAAAGCAAAATGCCCAAATTTCGAGAGTATTTCTTGGGTTAAAAAATAACCTTTACACAAAATGGTTAACGACCACCCCATGCGATTTCTTGAGTGTTTAAAATTTTGGCGAATTCGCAAAATTTTACTGTCCCTACTAATCACACTGCTTGAATTGCTTTTCACTTGTCTTGACTATGCCTCAACGGTTCTACATTAGTTCTTCACAGCCTCAGGATCCTAAATGAGATAAAGAAACGAAAATGGGTAAAGAAGCAGATGTAAAAATATATGTAAAGAGTAAATAAAGCAACAACAGAAAAAAAAAAACTTACCTCAAACAAATCTCGTACAATCGTTTGCCCATTTCCTGCTGAATATCAGTAATCGTGTCCCTCAAACTTTTTGTGACTGCATGTCCTCGAAGACTTTCCACATTAAAGTTGTTTGTTTTTGCAGGGAAGATAAGGAAAGCAACCACAGTCACCTCAGAATTTGCAGCCTACCAAAATAGAAACAGGAATAATTGGTCAATTTGTACAAACACGGAGAAACACAATATTTTCACGGGACAAGGAGTGCACTATGAATCAGGGGGTGTACAGAATTTACAGGAGCTAAATTTATATGACTTTTGCATGCAACAAAAAGATGAAGAATTGATGGGACCAGCTACGGAGCCCCGTCCGAACTCACAAGATATGTCACCTGGATAATTATATTTATTTCCACATCCTGCTGTAACATTAAAAGTTCACAAGATTAAACATGCTTTAAATGTATGAGAACATTTTTCTGCACATTTGGGAAAATGACAAATATACCACTAAAAATAGCTAAAAATTAGTTTACCTGAACGCACACATGACCTGAAACTCAATTTCATTACTTTTTATGACTTTCAAGATCTGCAGTCACCTTGATGAATTCACAATTTTATTTATTTGGTAGATTTCTTGGGCTCACTGGCCTTTATACCCTAAGCCCAATTTATACTTGTGAGATTTCAGTTTGCAAACATATATGTGAAAAAGGAAAGGGGGCAAGCAACCCACTACAGCTTCTATCTCTAATTCTCCTGGGCAGGTCTCGTCCGGGCGGAGTTTGGTTCATTCAATGCACCTATTTGTAACAAGCGATTACAGGGCTAGCTTCCTGCCGCAAATGGAATTTGAAACTGAATGTTTATGGACTTTACAGAAAATTCTGCCATCAACTCAACTCCTCTTTGTCATTAACTTAGTTTCTATATCCGCCGGAAAAAAGGGGGTGGGTGGGAAAGAAAGCAGTCCTGTATTCAACATAGAGGGTGTTTCCAAAAATATAGGACAAAATTTCACGAACGAACTCCTCTTAGTATAAGCGTGAAATCATCATGATAATAATTATTATTAGTAATAGTATTAGTAGTACTACGCACGTCCAGAAAGTAAGTTCCGTTTGGTATTAAAAACAAAACTAGTACAGATGCAGACAAATTATTTATTGCAAAACAAACCACAATGCCTACACTATTATATCCACATACTTCCCACCATTTTGAAGGCACTTGTCATAGCGTAGCACAAGTTTTTGTATGCTGTCATCACAAAACGTTGCCTCCTGTGTTGTCAACCAGGTGGTAACATGTCCTTTGAGTTAGTCATCGTTGTTGAATTTTTGTTTACCAAAGAACGTTTTAAGGTTCAAAACGAGATGGAAGTCGCTAGGGGCGAGGTCAGGACTGTACGGTGGGTGGTCTGAACAAGAGTGCAGCCAAAGTCCTGTAAGATGATACACGGGGCGGGATTTTCAATCAACTTCGCCATTCTACACATACAATGTAAAGCGTACACAACAGACATCGATCTCAAAATGGCGTCATCTCCTTCTTGACTCATAGCAACTACGGCACATGTGCCGAACTGCGATGACAGCGCTGCCGGAGCAACGGATAAAAACCGAACTTACTTTCTGGACGTACAACGTAGTAGTAGTAGCTGTAGTTGTTTAAGAGGCATCTGAAGCGAGGCATGGTCATCATGATAATCTTGACATACAATGTGGTAAGTCATGTTGTTTTAACCTGTAACAATCGAAGTTTGCACGCAATAAATGTACTTCAGCGAAATTTATAACTGACTAGCACAGCTGTCAGGAGATTCTAATGTTTGTTTACAGCGCATCATTAATGCTATCACAATTAAATATTTCTGTGGGGAATTCCAACTAAGGAGCAATCCTCAATCATAAACAATGCTCATATCATCATTGGGTATAACCTCGACTGTCATTTGCTGAACGGAACTACGTACGTCGTTATTCGTCGAGACACTGTCCATTGTCATGATGCCTTGCAGGGCGCAACTAGCTCCGAAATTATGCATCTTCCTGATAATGGTTGTCATAATTTTCATCCTTGGAATATGGGAAAATGCATCCAGAACTATTGCCGTGTATTTCTGAAAATACCTTGCAGTACACGAAAATATTGCCCGGTGGGAGAGAAAACCACGTTGAAAAGTTCGTAAGTATGGTTTCGGACGAGAGGAAAGACGTTACAACAGAAATATGAAGCCATCTATTTTATTAGTAAAATAACTACTCCTTCTTAGCACTTATTAAAAAAATAATTCAAAGTATCTCCTTATTAAACACATTATCCGCAATATATAAGACCACGTTGTTGATATGCAACTTGGTTGATAACAGAGGGTTTTCTCTCTCTTCAAAGCAAACGGAGACAATGACTGTTAGTTCACGAATCGCATGGTTCAAAGTTCAAACCCCAGCTACGCTATGGACGTTTTTGTACCTTTTAAAGGTAAATAGTATAATTGTTTGGGTGGAGCCAAAATTTTTACTTACTAGAATGAAAACTAATTCCTTATCATCTTTCAACCTTATTTCGAAATTGATGCAACATTCACAGACAGTCTAATTACCGAGTTCCTTGGAGTCTGATACGATTTGGAGGGTATCCACTTTCACTTTGTCATTAAAGTGACTTATTAGCTGTGTGGCTATTGTTGTTCAGCTCACAGTGAATTACGATTTAAATTACATCCTTTTTAAACTTGGCAAAATTAGTTAAAACGAAGTTAAAATTGCCAGCGCTACAGCTACACTCGAGCCTTTGCCTACCCGACAGATTTAATTCAATAAGGAGCTGCATAGTCATCGCAACGACTCCCAATGCCATGTTTTTTTTTTCCTTCCCATTTTGTCTGACCAGTGTTCGCTCTTATTTCCCTAGGTATACAATTGTCCTCACAATGGTGGATAAACACCGAAAATCCAGGAAACCCCAACAGGGAAGATAACCCCAGTCCGCTCGCACTGAAAGGGAATGCCAACCATTCGATTCCGTAAGAGCTCTATTTGTGTAAGTTATTACCGCTTATATGTGTAACTCTTGACACGAAAACGTGAAGTCTCAGCCTCATTTTAACAACATGTGGTATATCGAATGGTTAGGATACATCTCCGGTTTGGGGCACAATGAATTTGGTGCATCAATAAAACATGATGAGATTTCGGGGACTCGGCACCAAGAATGTGGTAATTCAATTGGTGCTTATTAAGGTTTTGATATGGAGATGATGGCACCGTAATCGAAATACCGGGTTGGTATGAAGACAGCTCTCCGGTCAGCTTGGCAGTTAAATCCAGCAGAGGAAGAATCCTATTGGAAGAAACTTTAGTGAAACATGTGGAGTGCACACAACAACCAGACCGGAAGCACTGTGGTCCCTCCTTTTCCAGAGTAATACAAAAACATGTGGAAACAAATAACGACAGAGAATGTTAATGGTTAGTTAAATGTTATCACAGCCAATCAAAACATTAATATGAACAAAATATGTTTGTAGAAAAGAGAAGAAACGAAGAAAAATATTAAATTTACAAGAATACAGTAACATGATAGTTACAGTTCTAAATCTGAATTTTATTTATAGCCTTTAAGCATCTAAGGCTCAGGCCGGGATAGGGAGCGGAAAGGATTCGGGAAGGTGACGGCCAGGACCTATATTGAAGGTGCCATCCCAGCATTTACCTGGTGTGACTAAGGAAAAACCTGTCAGAATGGTCGGCCGCTGGGATCGAACCCACGACCTCCTGAATACTACGCCAACGCTCTACCACTGAGCTACGGCGGGGTAGTTATAGTTCTCTCACACAAGAAGTTTGTACAGAATTGTACCCTCTAAATTATAATGTTAATAATTATTAACACATGCCACCTATTATGGTTTCAATCTTTGGTAATTGGCTGTGTGGGACAAGAAATGGATGTTACCTGAATCGACAAGAAGAGGTGAGTCGCGCCGAGATACGGGTATTGTCGCGCACGAACCGAATCGCGGGAGATTACGGACGAAAAGTACGATCGGTGTTGATCTTCCTATTTGCTGACGATTTCATGTTCCAGGATGATTCACTGACGTAAAAATATTGATATTAGACTGAAAATTAAGTGACTGGACCGGGGATCGGACCCGGAACCTTTGGGTTACCGTCCCAATGCGCAACTTTGGTAAAAATATTTATTCTTCTTTCTTGCAAGATGATGAAAAAGTTCTCTTGGATCCACATATTTTTCACTACACCACTAAACAATAATATACTGAGTCCACTATACTTTGACTATGGTGGTGGTGGATAACGGTCTTTACCACTAGACCACAATAACTTGAAGGGTCAAAAAAAAAAGCCTGAAAAGTTCTGCTCAAAGGATTAAAAACTTGACAATATATAGTGGATTAATTGTCCACTATGAATGAGTGCGAATATTGTCGCTTATCGAGACCCTTGTAAGGCAGCAATATTAAAGGAGAAACAGCTTATTAATGTCTTTTAGTGCTGCCTATATTCTCTCGTGAGCGCTAAACGTGCACTGTTCTCTTCTCCCCGAAGAGTTTTGGTGTTTCCCTATCACATCACACCTACGTAATTCTTTGTTCTAAACGATGATCTTCATCGGGTTTGAGTGCGCAGCGATCCATATATGGAATAGAAACGTGAGTGTAGCTAAGAAGGGATGGAACAAAGGCTCTATTCTCTCTTGCTATCGCGCTGCAGGTTCTGTTAACGCAAACCGTCGAGAGAGAGAAAAAAACGACATACAAAGTGTCCATAAAATGATGGAAATAAAATCACTGAAAGTATTGAAATAAAGCACGTGTAACAGGGGTACATCCCAGTTAACCACAACTAACATAATTTAATAGACTTATTGTTACCAATCATAAAAGTGGAAAATAATTCCAGCATTTATGCCAACGACTTATGATTAGCGACTCTAAGAGTACTTTTATCTTGTTAGTTCTATTTTCACAGTTTAAATTATAAGACTGTTGTAAGCGACACAATTATCTTTTCATCTAATCTCGCAGCTTAAATAAAATAGGTTTTAAGTAATACCTTTACATATAGAACAATATTTATATTCCTTATTTATTAAAGCAGCAGCCCTTTCGTTACTAAAGGTATGCACTCACCTTTAAATAATGATTTAACCTTGCTAAAGCCTCAACAAATATGTCTGCGCCCTTGTTTAAAAATTCGTAACGCCCCGCAATGAAGAAGTACAGGGTTTTATCAAGATCGAAGTTAAAATGCCTGAAAAAAAAAAAAAAAAGAAGGAAACAGCAGTTATATTTTAAGACAGTACAGTGTCAAAAATAACAATATGAAATACATTACCAAGAGTTACCAAAATCTTATGGTAACTTGAATAAACTTATTTTTTTTCCAATAAAAACAGATGAAATTAAAGAAGCGATAAAAAGGTCGAAATCAAAAAGTACAAAAGGGCTTGATGGTGTTCCAGAGTACATAGTAAAAGCATGCGACGAGCATTTACTGTACTCTCTATATATTATATTTAACCTTACTGTTCGTACATGTTTTTTCCTCAAATAAACGGAAAATAACAAAGGTGTGTCGTACTCCTATGAACAATTAATTATCAAGTAGAGTTCCCCTATAAGCTACGTAAAATCCTCTCGCATACTATGAACAATTTACTATTATTCTTCTGAAATACGTTCTCTCCGTTCCCCCAAGGGAGTACAGTAGCAATAGAGATCAACGGACGATCCTCAAGTCAAATATTGTGATTACGTTTATTCTTTACCAACGTGTCCGGTAAGGCTTACTTTAAAAAGAAAGTGTATGTTGTTTACAGTGAAGGAACGTTCATAACCAATCCCTCCCCCCCCCCCTCCTCCTCCTCCTCTCGTCAATGACGCGATAAAAATGAACAAAAATATTTTCAAACGTCTGTAGCAACAATAAAATTGTGGTCATTTCGTTTTCTATTATTACGAAGTTTATCAAAGAGAGAGAGAGAGAGAGAGAGAAAAAAATACGTATACTAATTCTTACCCATAGAAATGTCCTCTAACAAATTCGTGAATTTTCTCCTTGGCAAGGGCATGTAAATTCTGGAATTCATGAAGTGCACTAAATTTTTTTACGTTCAATCCATTCGGAGTAATAATGTCTGGTTTCCTCTTGAGTAAATGTTCCGCTTCATACCCTGTAATCTCGGACACAGTTGTAAATACATGAGCCAAGTGCGAGGCAGCACGCTCCATGCAATAGCGGTGGTAAATTTGACGTCTTCCAGCTTCCTCGTCTACACTGAACTGCAAATAAATTATTGTAGATAACAATAAATACAGATGCGAATTCCTTTCTGAAGAATACTACAGCCAAAAATATACCGAAAAACTTATCAAATGGCTGTTATTTAAGATACTCCATATTAAGCACAAGGCCTTATCTATTTATAAATTTGTGCAACATCAAGATTCCCACACAAAGAATATTCTATTACAACACAGGCCAAACCAAACCATGAAATCTTCATTTAAAGAAAAAAAAAAATACACGGAAGACAGTGTCTTACAATATAATTCACTTCACGTAGCGCTACCTCCTTATCCCCCAGGCGCCGTTCATCTTCAGGCGAACAACGATTATTGTATAGAGATGTGTTTCTGTATGGATACGTGTATTTAAAAATTTAAATGAAGTGAGAAAAGGACCTCGCTTATTCATCGCCGCAGTAACAATCGTTCACCATTGGATTCTATCCTGGACAAGATCAAGCCAGTTTTCATCAAGAAACCTCTACCTCTCGCAGATCGCTTCTAACGTTGTCATCCCACAGCCTCTTTCCATATCTACAGTACGAACTACGATGGAATATAAACAATATCTAAATCTTCGTAAAATGCATCTTCGTCGTTAGTACCATCTTCCTCGGTCGGAGCATGGACATTTGTTAAAACCGTGTTGCACCATTCACTGCGTATCGTACTGTAGGATCATCTTTCTTTTTCTTTTCTTTTTTTCGTAGAAAATTAGTATTGCTATTTTACAAGGGAGAATTGTGAAAGGTTTTCAACTTCACCGGCACTTAATATTTTAGAATCTTGGATTCAGCTGTTCTATGAGCAAAATGTCCGTGGATAGTCAAGTTTGTATTATCAACATTCTAATTTACGTGAACTGTGGAATTTATTAATAATGTAACGAATGAACATATGTGAATAAAAATTATTATAAGTTAATTAGTATTTTTAGTTGCTTTTTTGTACCTAAAAGCTTTACAAAGGTGACAGTCTAAATTGTGAAACACATTATGGTTTGCATTTCCTAAATTTTTTTTTTCTACCCGAAACAGTGTTCCATAATCTACAGGGTCCGTCCGGAAAGTAGTCGGACTGAATTTTTCAGCCACAACGGGGTGAAGAAGGGGAATCTAACTGCGCTGGTTGAGTGGTGGTGGGTCTTAGCTACCAGCGCACCAGTCGTCTACAAGCCTTCCCGGAGTGTAGATCGAGTTGAAGGTGAACCCCTGTCAAGGTGTCGTGTCACGCTCCACAATGAATCGTTTGTTAGAGCATTGGTACGCGGTGAAGTTTCGTGTGAAACTGGGTAAAACTGCGAGTGAGACCCATCACATGATCAAGACTGCGTATGGGACATCGCCCGAAAAAAGCCCGCATGAGCAAGTAGAAAATGAAATCGATGTTGATAATTTTTTTGACTGCAAAGGAGTGATTCATAGAGAGTTTGTACCGCCTGGGCAGACTGTGAATGCTGCATTTTATGTGGGAGTACTTGAACGACTCAGAAAACAAGTCGTCCGCGTCCGTCCAGCAATCGCCGGCTCATGGAAGCTCCATCACGACAATGCGCCGAGCCACACCGCCTTTGCTCTCATGGACTTCCTGACCAAACATGGCATCACACAGCTTCCCCACCCACCCTACAGCCAGATCTCGTTCCCCAAAAACTTCACCGCGTACCGATGCTCTAACAAACGATTCATTGTGGAGTGTGACACGGCACCTTGACAGGGGTTCACCTTCAACTCGATCTACACTCCGGAAAGGCTTGTAGACGACTGGCGACTGGTGCGCTGGTAGCTAAGACCCACTTCCTGTGAATTAAAACATAACTTATATTCTATTTCGGGACCCAAGGAACACGTATGCAAAATATGGAAATTATGCACGCATGTAGGATGTAGAACACACAACCATACATACATATATTCACATTTATTTATATAGAGGGTCCGTCCGGAAAGTAGTGGGACTGAATTTTTCCCGCCACAACGGGGTGAAGCAGGTGGATCTTACTGCGTTGGTTGGGTGGTGGTGGGTCTTAGCTACCAGCGCACCAGTCGTCTACAAGCCTTCCCGGAGTGTAGATCGAGTTGAAGATGTGAACAACTAATTAAAAAATAGTAATTTTATTGTTGATAATGAAATAAATACATTGTTTACATGTTTAATTAATAAATACATTTTTTATTCAAATTTAGATTAATTTATTGTTAGAACAAAAGTTTTATGTACAGTGAAACTTCTAACTGACACCTCTAAATAACGGCCACTTTTCAATTCCGCGGCAGAGCATCATTCGGTACAATGGAAAGGTTACTTCTGAATAGCGGACATTCTCAATAACTGACAGTCCAGAATAAAACTCCCCTATTTTCTGGAATTTCAAACAATAACGGGAAGGATTTCTAACATCATTGCGCATTGTTGAGTAAGGTATTGTATTTCGTTTAGTTTCTTTTTTTTTTTTTTAAGCGCATATTGTTTATTACTTTTTATGTTTGTGCTTGTGTTAGGAAGTACGTACATAGAAACAACACCATGTGTATTTCAAATTTCTTTTACTGTACTTAGAAAACTGTATTAGTGTACATTACGTATGAAAATACAGTAAACAGCAAGATAATGTTGCCCAAGTTTGTGTGTATATTGCAGTAATTTTTCTTGTGTTGTATCCTAAGCATTTTCCGAATGACGGACAGTTTTACGTTCCCCGTTACTGTCCACTATATAGAAGTTTCACTGTATAATAATGCATGGATAACTAATACTACTAATAATAGTATTAAGAAGTAGTAGTAGTATAAAAGTATTGCCCACGTACTTGACTCACCCCGCACCAACGGGCAGGCAAATCAGCTAGTTTTAAAATAAGCCAGAATTAAATACCGATACGGGAAATCTACATAAAGCATGGGCTTCCTCCATAAAAGAAATACTTAGGAAATGCAAACAATCTCTTCCACAGGTTGATTAGACAGTTAACGTTTGTCACACTACTTATTTCAGTTAAAAAAAAAAAACACTAAATTTTTACTATTTTTGTTCACACATATTTATTTATATTACATTAACAATTCCACAGCTGACGTAAATTTTGATAAGCAAACCTAGTACTATCCACCTATATTTTATCTATATATAGAAAACCTAATGTCTGTCTGTCTGAACTCGATTTAAATCTACATGCGTGCAATGCTTTCAACCAAACTTTTCATGCGTGTTCCTTGGGTCCCATGCGCAGGACATTTAGTATTTTTAGTCACCGGAAGTGACTGTGCCAGGATTTAATTATAATTAATTAGGGCAGAGTAACGCCGATTATTTCCGACTCAATCTGAAGACCTTGGTTTGATTCCCAACCAGGTAGGGTCTTTTTTTCGCATAAAATGGAACCTGAAAACAGAGATTAATCTCCGGTTGGAGAACTGTCACTGGTGAGAATCAGAATAAACAGTGTGTGTTCCATATCATGATAAACCAGTGTAGTTTTCATGTTTTTCATTGGTGTTTTTCTCCTCCTCTCTTTCTTGACGTTTTCTTTTCATGTCTTCGTCTATTTCTCTTCTCTCTTTCTATTCATCTTTTTCTCTTACTCATTGCTCTTACACCCACACACTCTTTGTGCGTGCGTGTGTCTGTTCTATCTCTGCGAATTGTTATGAACACTAGTAGTAGCAGTAAAATAAATAAAAAATAACCACTGGCGTGACAGGTCGATAGGCCCTGAGCCTGTCCCAACGCCATTTGTCCGCGGCTGGTGGAACTGCGTCCATCTGAGTAGCAGCCGTGTGGTCAGCACTGTGCACGTCAGCACTGTGCACTACCTGACCACGAGCAGGCGTATCACAGGGGCTTTCTAGACCGAGTGTGGCCGTCACGTGACTCCCCAGTTCGCCTCACGATGCTGGGTGGACGTCGTAAAGTGGGACTCCAGCCGGGGATTGACCCAGGGAACACGCGGACATAAATTCAACGCTATAACCATTTGACTTTGGAGCCCCTTAGCATTTGTAGTAGTAATACAGTGTGTTGTCAACGTATCTTATTCACCCCGCACCAACGGGCGAGAACTTTGGTTATTTTTAGTATAATCCCATATACGCTTAATTTCAATCACATGACCTGGCAATATTTGTAAAACAGTTGAAATCAAGATTCCAGAATACATAAGCGACAGTCATGTTCAAAACCTTGCACAATTCCACTTTTAATTAGCTGTACTCTTTTTCTTGCTTTATATACATTTTAAAGAAACATCCTTGCTACCCAAAGGAATACTCGTTACGGAGATGACGAACTTCGGATTCTGAATTATATCTTCTGCTTAAAGGTCTTAATTCTTTTCACCCTCAATTGAAGTTCAAATATGAGATGGACAACGCTGTCAATTGATTCATTTAAATCTCCCAATTTACAGAAAAGACAATAAGTTTCGAACAGCGATGTGCAACTTTTGTATTCAGCAGCAATCTGCTCGTTCAAACATCTCAGAAAGTAATGGGTGCTTCTTTACGCCTATAAAACTAAGAATATTGTGACGCCACCCACATCTTACCAAGTGGATAGTTTTGTTAGTTATTATTGGCCACATATGTCCACTCCAGCTTTAGTTTATGAGCTAATTTTGTTCTCTTATATATTTTGTATTGATTTTAATTACGTTCTATAACTTTTCGCGCTGAATGTTTTGCTGCATTTAAACACACAAATTCAAGACTGATTTAATTTAAAGATTTGGAATTAAATATTTATTTTTGACCATACGAAAAATTAATTATACGTATGCTTATGCAAGGAGAATTGTCATCACGCACTAATTCATTACTGCACTCTTTGAAGGGCTCTTTGCAAATAAATACCACGTAAAAGCAGTTCATCTTGGACTCCCGTGCCGAAGAGTTACGAGCTCCAAATAACAGGGCTAATTGTGTCCTGTTGTTTTCTTGTCTTGTTTTTCCTTGTTCATGCACTATCCTTACATCATACCCTTGTCCATATTAAGCAGGAACACCACATATACACACAGTTTATTATTATTATTATTATTTAGGTCCTTGTTCGTACTACTTATCTTATTTTTCAGCACAAATCCAAAGATTAGCCGGAGAGCTAGGAGGCCTACGATAAAATTTTATTTTTATACGGGCCAGTCTAATGTCTTTGGACTTCGGCCCGTCACGTTCCGCGTTTAGCTGTTAAAATCCACACGCTTGCCGGGACTCGAACCCGGAACCTTCGAGCCGATGGCCTACCACCGCAGACCGCTCTGCCGGCAGGAGACCTACGAAATGAGTATTTTGCTTATTACGCCAGTACATCGTTACAATATTTGACAAATATATCGCCAAACCCTTTTATTTTCAGTATGTCATGGAGCCAAATTTAAATGTTTACAGGCGACCATTCTTTTAATAAATTTGATTTTCCTTCCTTCAACGAAGGATTTTTGTTTTACAATCTCCTCTACAACTTCACTTTACTTTTCGTATAAAGAGAAATTATGCAAATCTCGACATTTTTATGCAATTTACTTCACTAAGATAAATCATATCCATGAATTAAAAGTAAAAAATACTATTCACCCATAAGTTATTCTTACCTTATCAAGATTATTATAAAAATCTGTACTTCCAGCGCAGAGATACCTTCCTAACAGTGTGGCGTGTGTGGTGAATATTGTAGCGACCTCCATGAGTCTTATTCGGAGAGCTATCAACCCAAGTCCAGCCTGCCATTCGTGGAAATGAGCTACTATCCTGGGTGGATCACTATACTCTTCTGCTGCTTTCTTAAACTTAAAAAAAAAAGAAGAAAAACAACTTGAGTCATAAATAATAACATTATTACAAATATCATAAAACAGTTCGCTCTTGCCGTAGGAGGTTGTATGAAAAAACCGCTACAGCAGTTACTAATTTCTGTAAATTATTGCGGAGTAGAAATGGAATGTGTTAGAAAATGAGGGGTGAAATTAAATGTACTAAAGCGGTATTCTTTTCTCGGTCTAATAATTACAGCCTCGTAAAATCAGTTTGAACTTCCGAGCTTCTGTGTTACATCATTAGTATTGGAAAAAAAAAAAAAAAAGGACCAAGTTTTATTAGATTTGTTCCTTTAGAGTCATTCCACGTGAAATCACCAAGGGGTGGTTGAGCGACCAGTTTGATATTTTTTCATGATACAAGAACAAGTCTGTTGGTGTTAGTGTTCGTGCTGTCAGTGTGTGGTGTGTATGCTGCATGAGTAACGTGAAACATGGATGTAAGTGACAAAGATGGTACAGTTTTAGTCAAGGAAGCTAATGAGGAAGCAGGAAAAGAAAGAAGATGTCATCACGTGAAGCTGCTAAAAAAGTATGCTATTCACTTCCATCTGGCTTCAGTGTATTCACACCATGCAGTCACAACAACATTGAAGTGCTACAAAATCCGACTAAATATGAACTCCAGTTTCGAGAGAAACTGTACACATCCTGCAATACACACGTTCAAGCAGAAATAGTCACCTGATTTATCGGACAAGCACAAGTAAAACGTCACCATCCTCGCCAGTCAACAGGACAAGGTATACAACCGAAACCTCATAGCTTTTCGGCAGCTTACATATTTCCTACAGCATCAAGTCAAGAGGTCACAGTATGTAAAAAGCACTTCCTACACCTTACTCGGCAGACAAGAGTAATTTTCTCTGACTTTGCTTAACATCGCCCGTATTTGTGTCCTTATTTATGTGGTATAGACATAACCTCATATATTGTAACCTACAAAAGCTCACAAGTGCACCATGTTCACGCATAACCTCGTATGTCAAAAATTTGCCTGTACATATTAGGTCCACATAAATTATATTCTAAGATTTGCATGGAGCACACTGACAAGCTTTCATTACCACTTTCATTCTACTCGCCTCACACCGGTTACTTCGTTTCTATAGGGAGAAGCGGAACATAGTTTTTATCACTTGTAAAAGCTGTCATTAAGTGGACCTAGAAGTTTTTGCATGTTACCTCCTTATACGTAGCGAGTAAGAACAGATTACGATACACAAGTCTTCTGTTTCGCCAACGTGCAAAGTACAGTATTTAACCGACTGTAAGAACCCCCCCCCCCCCCCCAACCTCTTTTTTATGAGGTAAATTTTGTAAAAAATACTGTGAAGACCATTATTAAAAGAGGGTAATACTGCCATCTTAATACATATATTGAGGCTGTATACAATATGGCAGGGGTCTCCAACCTACGGACCGAGGGACGGACGGGATTCGCGTAACGATTTTCACTGGTCCCGAAACAAATCCAAAATAATTAGTTACTATAGTGTACAATGGATCTAAAACAACAATTTAAGGTTAATGTAAAACAAAGATCTCCAACAAAAGATAACAGCACTATCTCCGTATACGCCTGATGTATTTTTATCGTTGCTCGAAATTTCAATGCTGCTCCTACAAATTCAAGCCTAGAGAGTTCAAAGTTTCAGGGAACAAAGTTCATAACCAATTCAAGAGTTCGATAAATACAGACTTTTTATTTTAGTTTTTCTTCATTGTTGGTTGTGAATATCAAAACCTATAACAATGATGCTCTTTCAAAAATGAACAAAAAAGAAAATTGGTTATGAACTTTCTTTCCTGCAAGTGGGAACACTCTAGGCTTGAATTTGTAGAAGTAGCATTGAAATTTCGTGCAACGATAAATATACATTAGACATATACGGAGATAGTCTTGCCATCTTTTGTTGAAAATCGTTGCTTTACATTAACCTTAGAACACATGAAGTGATTTTGGTCCTTTAATATTATACAGACTGGCCTATTTGTTCAGCTGATCAAAAAGGTTGGAGAGACCCCTGCAATATGGTATAGCTTTGACGGAGGTCTTGACCTCATTTTTTCTTCTCTCTGCAACCCCTGAACGAAGACTTCGCAATAAAATCACCAGATAATGTCCACAGAAAGCTAAGTTTACGAATTTTCAACATCTGCCATAGACTGATATCCACAAAAAAAAGCGCACTGTGTTTTGTTTCATAGATTTTTTTTTTTATTATTTATTATTATTATTTACTTTTTGCATGTGTCTTGAAATTACAGCTGTTCTCACACTGAAATATTTATTTTAGTTGATGCAAGAGAAGTTAATTCAGACCGCCGATACTAAAACTGGAAGCGCAAAACATGTGTTTTTATGGTTGTTGTTTTTTTTATTATTATTATTATTATTTTAGTGCAGTTACGGCCAGAGACACATCTCGGAGAATAAAGGGTTGCAAAGACAAGCTTAAATGTCTCGGTTTTGAGAGTTCACAGAAATGTAAATACCCTCGTATATAAAGGTTAAGAATACGAGAGTACTCTTCACTCTTGGGGATATAACCATTCATCCATCCGAATACGGGGCACGTGGTAGGCATCAGAATATAGAATTTTTTTTTCTCGCATGTATGACGACCCCCAATTTTAGAAAAAAAAAAAAAACTCGCCCTATAGTCGGGTAAATGCGGTATATCGCGCTAAGCAAAGCGTACTGAAAAGGGAAGTGAACGTTGCCATACCTCAGCAATGAACTGGGCTACAGTAAATCCCAAAATTACTGCATCGTTAGCTTCAACATCCAAGTGAGGAATTCCTATATTTGTTTTCTCCCATAATTCTTGTTTAAATAGGTCCATTTTCCACGCAGCGGAACCAACTTCAAACAGAATAACTTGAGGGTTTCCATCCACCAACCACGTTCCAGTATGAACCTGTAAAACAATACACACATTGAAATATGGAAAAACATTGACGAAACATTGTATGGAAATATTCCACAGAGAAACTGTAAATTCAAGCAGTGAACACATCAATTATGTTGATAATATGAACACGAACTCTCGTTTTTATTCGTACTGCAAACCTATTAGGTCAAGCTTTTGGCTTATGACAAGCACCTACAATTAAAATATCATCTACTGACGTACAATGGGCTACTAATATGGAGAAGTAGGGAAGTGACCCCATCCAACACCACACATATTATACATCAATTGAAAGGTTTCATTGAGTACAGGATAATGCCAAAATATTACTGACCAAATATATCTAGCATGAGTTATGGCCACTAGAGAACCAGGAAGTTTTTAGGTTATCTTGGGTCTTGATCTATCTACGACCACCGTCCTTGATTCTATGTATTCCTCGCGGTTCAGTGAATCACATGTATCAAAAGAACACGTGGCGCCACCTATAAAGAGAGCTCCGGGTTACGAAAAGTCACTGGAAAAGCGAATTAGCTGCCCTTAATACAATATATCAGAAATGTCTCGTAGTTACCTTATTTCACCTTTACGAGACAAGAAAGAATTGAGTGATCTATAAAAGCAGGTGTGTTTTGATACAGATCAGAATAACAAGGATATTTTAACCGACTTCATTTTTCAATCTGTAAAAGATATTTACTTTCTATTCGTCACCGCAATTCTCATCGCTCGAAATTAGAGGAAGAAGGATGCTCCCGTATTACATTTCTAATGAATTAATATTGTTCTCAACCTCTTTATTTAATTCATTTTTTCTTTGTTATCACATTAATTAATTAAATGCGAATGCGAAATAAAACCATTCGTTTATTGTTTTAGAGGAAGCGACCACCCAAGAATTCCATATACACATACATCACCTTCACTCCTTGTTCCCTCATTCTATCAACAGCCACTTGCAATGGACTTGTGGGAGCAAAATCTGCCTCTTCAACTTCAGTCCGGGCACAGCTCTCGTTGTACGGACCGAGTAAACAATACTGTTCACCCATTTCTTCTGTTGAAATATAGGCTTTCGATCGAATAACGGTATAAATGCCTCCAACTGAAAATGAAAAAGACAAAGATTTACACTTGAATTCAAAGAAAATGCTGGACAGAAAAGTTTTGAATTAAAAAAAAAAAGTCACTCAATCAATATGTGGTAAAGAGAAATGATATGTTCAATTTTTAATACGCATCGTTGTACAATGTACATCCTTACACTTTCACGTCAGCCATTTTGTACGAATCTCACAAGAAAACATATTGATAGGGCAGATATTTTTTTTATTTTTTTATTTTCACATTGTTACAATGTGAAAGTATGTGTGCATGCAAATTTTGACAACTCGAACGCAATCGCTTTGAGACATATCGTGGATATAAAACTCAATCTTTTGTTTGTGGAGAGTGATTAAGAAGTGGGAAAATGTTCTTATGCTTTCAAATTTCAGAGCAAAATGGAAAGCGCTACCTGTTGGAGGGTATGTTCTTCACGGCCGCCATCTTGCGTATTTGCTTTTTCTTTCTTTCAGCAATTTAAGTTTTCGGCATGACAAAATCATTCAACAATGGTCGCATCATTACCTTAAAAATATTTTATTTTTTTGTACATCGGTTCCTACATGTCTAAGGATATAAAAAGCAATTTCGAAAAACTTTTTGTCCGCTTAGTTCTTCCGGGACGGCCATTTGTCCAACATAACGTCTTTTTTGGGGGGGAAGGGGGGAGGAGCTCTCAGAAACCAGACGAGCTACAGATAATTCAAAGAAAACATTGAGTATTTACTTATAAGATTCTGAAGTACCTTTTCGAAAAATGAATTCCTTCATAATAAAAATTAGACTGAAAATTGGGGAATAAATTGTTAATATACATATATATTGTATTCGCCTGGTACAACTGAAAAATCTAAGCGGAACTCTACATCCAGCTTCGGTACAACATTCGTTATCAAGTACGGGAAACCGCATTAGAGTACATGGAAGGGATTTCAGCACTGAAGTCATAACTAAGCTTTGTAAGTCCAAGTGGTATTCCCCTATCTGTTATCAGGGATTTTTATGGAGATATTTAAGGATTATAGTTATCTTGCCATCGGTCGTTGAAACGAATTCCTCCGTACTGGAGTCAATGCCTTTCGTGCGCTCTACACGAGGACTAAAAATTCTGCGTCGAATATGGATTCATATCTGCTTGATGTGGTAAGACGAATTCAAATTCGCGCTACCTTTTAGTAAAGGTACTATTTACACTTTTGAATAAAAGCCGACAGAAATAGTCTTGTGGTCTCAAGCGTTACGACAGTTTCTCAGAGATCGCGGGTTCGAATAACGACTGGGAGCAGGGATATAGCTGTTGTGGATATTAAAAAGCGCATAATAATAGACACAAGCCGAAGTCTATAGTTACTAAAACGAGCTATACAAATCAAATTACCAAAGTTTCACTTTTGAGTCAAAGTGCGTTTTATTACTTATATTACTATTGGAACGGTAGCTGGATTGACCGGAGATAGGGAGGGACACGGTGGCTCAGTGGTAGAGCGCTCACCTCTGGTCCTTGGTTCGATCTCGGCTCGCACGATGTGGGCATTGTGGTGGACAAACCGTGAGTTTTCTCCCGTTTCCTCCCACTTTCTTCATTCCACTAATTCTCCTATCATCACACAGCGGCCTGGGCCAGTTGCTTAAAGGCCTTAGATAAAAAAAATCAAATTCAAAATTGACTGGTCAAACAATTCCTTCCTTTCAATTCAAATAGATTTCATTATAGATCCACGTGTAATAGGTTTTCTTCAAACTTTTTTTTTATGTACATGTAAGCATAAAATATCACGATATCAATCCCTGTCTGTGGAGCCGCATACTTCGAGAAACACGCTGCCTCTTAACGTATGCTGCGTGCTATTATTATAACTAGTCAACTGGTTTGTTTTCCGGTCGTGACGCGATAAGGATTATTACGTAAATTCCCACGAGCCAACTGATAAGGTTCTGTTCATCTAGCTACTAGCTATAATCCAAACAATTTGTACAATATTTAATCAATCGTGTAATATAGATGATTTTTTTTTTCATTTACTTTAAGCCTTAAAATACAACATTTCCTTATTCAACACAAATTAAAAAAACAAAAAACAATGGAGTAGGCCCTACATTATTTATTTAAATTTTATTAACTGGTTTTACAGGTATCTTCTACTGTCTTAGCTGGTCACCAGTAATGATGACATCACAGCTTTCATGTAAATGGGAAGGCAGCGATCAGGGCTTCCACAAAAGACAACCTGGTGGAACTGAGGAAACCCCTACAGCAGTGTTCCACAAAACTATTTTCAAGTGCGGACCAGTTTTATTAGTTTGAAGGTTCAACGGATCATCCTGCGCCTGCCCAAAGGAAAGCCTCGAGGACCACCAGTTTGCGGAACGCTGCCCTAGAAAAAAATATTCGTCAGGATGGCCGGCGTCAGCAGGAAATTAATTCATCGCTAGGTGAGACATGAAGTGAAAAGAAAACCGACTCCAAGGACTCGAAAGTATTGACTGATGAGTGAACCTCCTGTGACTCAGTTACCTATCAGACGTAAAATAGCCAAGTGTTCTCTGGTTTGCGCCATAATGCCATCATCACAAGCTGGCACCCTGAACGCAAATCGACTGGAGAACATAGTTCAGAAAGTGGGATATATTTCCATAATTCTATCAGGAAGGGTATTGGCGTTTTTTTATACAATAAAATCGTGTAATTTCTTGTTAGTTTCACGTTAAAGTGTGTTTCATGAATTTTTATAAACCCTTCCGAATCCGATAACCAAGAGTATATTTCTCCATCAGAATCTAGTCCTATATATTTAGTCTCGCATGAAGAAATTACATATATTGTCGATATATGCTAGTGCGTGTACCGTCGGCTGCCTCTCAGTCGCAGTCTTTTCGCGTCGATTCATGGGATTGTAGGCTGAGCAGCTCTTCTGCCAGAGATGTAGCGCGATTTTGGAAGCCTGGAAAAATGGCGGCGGCTACAACAGTTTCAGAACTGATGAGTGCTCCGAATGCAACCAATGTGTTCTTCTCAGTGTTCGATTTGTAGCCGGGGATGGTTGGGATTATCCCACTCTGTGTAAAAATGTTTCCGGTCTCTGTTTCTTGAAATAAACACCAAAGTTAGGATATAAATGGACATAAAATATAGCATTTTACGTATCTCACAAAGTCTTCCCCCTCTGTGGAAAGTATACAAATCGAACATTGGTTCTTCTGTTGAAACATGACAGATCCCGAAGACAATATTTAGAGGTTTTCTTGTAAATACTCGCACTTTTATTTTCGTCTGCTTCGTTTTCCTCTTGAGGTTTGCGTAAATGATTTTTTTAGCTTTTGTTCGATTATTAAGAACAGTTTCCGGGTTGGAGTTACTGGTCCCCCACCAGGCGCCTCCACAGGTGGCGGATAGGGGAATGCCGACTAGATATGGTGGGTACCGGAAATATTCCGGGGCGGACCAAAACCAGTAATGCTGCCTTGCAGTTAGCAGAGAGGTCTACAAAGGCTAGGGGGAGATTACGCGGAACAAAAATAGCATGGTGAAGGGAAGCAGCTTCACCATTACCACCCTGAGGGTGAGGATGAATAACATCGGCAAGGCTCAGAGACGGACAGAGGGCACATCTTGAATGTTTGCCTTTACTGCCAGATCGTAGAGCTGACAACTCTACACCGCTAAAACAAGTCAAGAAATAGTAACAGATGGTTCATGGATTCTCCTGGGGTAAAATATTCCGGAGGTAAACTAGTCCCTCATTCGGATCTCCGGGTGGGGACTGCTTCAGGGGGCTCCAAGAACAGGATTAAGAAAGACCTTAGGATAGGGACGTGGAACGTACGAACGTTATACTAAACGGACGCTCTTCAGGTGGAGGTACGCGAGACCGAGAAGTACGAGCTACACCTACTAGCGATACAAGAAGTTCGGTGGGAGGGTCAAGATAGCATCCCACAGGGCAAGTACAATTTCGACTACGGGGGAACAGTCTCACGATTTGGGAACAGAATTCCTCATTAAGAACAGTATCCTTCAGGCGGTTCAGAACATAGAATTCGTAAACAAAAGACTATCGTATGTTACGATACGTACTCGATGGGGCAACACGATTTTAATAAATATGCTCCGACCGAGGTGGCTAATGATAACGACAAAGATATATTCTACAATGAGCTAGAAAGGCCGCTTGACCGATTACCGAAATATAATTCGAAAATTGTGTTGGGTGATTTCAATGCAAAAGTAAGGAGGGAAGAAAAACATTTATTCATTTATTTATTCTACCTACAACCGAGCTATTGCTCCACTTATTACAGGTATTAACAAATTACATTTCATCATAGGATCAATATACATACATGTAACTAAAAAGACAATATAATATTTACATAAGATATTCAATCCATTATACAAACAAAATGTACCAAAGAAAAAAAAATGAACTGAGGGTAACATCCCCAAATGAGCTCACATTAAAAAGGATTCTCCCCTATATGAGCAATCATATACTCTTTCAAGTTATTCTGACAAGCAAGTAAGTATGTACACATATAAATCAAAAGGCCTGTGTGTGTTTCCATATTCCTTTTCAATTACTGATCTGAAGAAATGTATCCATATTACATTGAAAAAGCTTCTTCCCTGTATGAGCTCTCATATATTCAATTTGTATGCACTTATATTACATTGAAAGGGCTTCTCCCTTTCAAACAGTAATTATGTATAATAGCATTGTTATATCACTATGAACTATCAATATAGACTTACTATTGATAAATACAGCCTTCACGAAAAGACCAACAACAATGGAGAAAGACTGATAACTTTCGCGATTTCGAAAAACCTACTCGTAAGGAACACGTACTTTGAACACAAAGACATACACAAATACACATGGGTATTTCCGGACGGCAAAACTCTCAACCAGATCGATCACGTATTAGTAGATAGACGAAGACACACCAACATATTTAATGTTAGGTCGTACAGAGGAGCGGAAGGTGACACCGACCATCAATTAGTGATCACAAAGGTAAGGGAAAAGTTATGCATCGCGAACAGAGGAAGCAAGGGGTAAAAACAACTGAAATTCGAAGTGAAACGATTAAATAATCCGAACATAAAAGCAGATTACCAACTCGAACTCTCAAATAGGTTCGAAATCCTAGCATACTGGAGTAATAATAATGATGATACTAATAATGAAATTGATGTAAGTAAGATGTGGGAGGCAATTCGTGAAACAGTTAAGAGCGCAGCGAAGGAACATGTAGGTGAGAAGAAACAGCACAAAAACAAATCTTGGTTTGATGAAAAATGCCTTAAGCTTCATGAAGGACAAAAACAAGCAAGGCAACGATGGCTAAGTAATTAAATCGATGCAAATACCAACTATTACAGTAACGCGTAGTATGCTCCAAATATCACTTTCTTGTTGTTTTTTTAATTAGACCCACACAACATACTACGCGTTACTGTAATAGTTGGTATATGCATCGATTTTATTACTTAGCCATCGTTGCCTTGCTTATTTTCGTAAACCTATCGATGCTTCAAACTCCTTCTTCCAGCAAACTTGGTAGAGGAGTAGGGTACGTCAGAAAACCACCAGTAAGCATGATTAAAACTGCTTTCGTCCATAATATTGGGCTCAGTGGCCAAAAGTTTGATTCATAAGAATAAGAACTTAGTGTGATCTGAGTTCAAAAATGCACGTTTATTAGCCAAATGTTTGAAATAATGTTAAACAAATGCACACGAATAGATACTGGGACAATGCGCTATCTTCTAGAACAGTGTTTACCAACCTGGGGTCCGCGGATCCTCAGGGGTCCGTGACAAGCATGTAAGGGGCCGCAATACTTTGTCATGTAACGAGAATTTACTTTCCGATATTTACATCATATTATACAGATTTCCTTTTATAAAGACCACGAAAGCCAAGTTAAAATCGAACTCAACACACCCAAAGCAATACAGTAAATAAAGTGAATGAACAACATTTAATGGTCCGATATGAAGCGTACAGGGAAAGAAGGGGGAATGTGGATGAAGGGTGATTTCTCTCAAAACGCACGTTAAAGACCAATTCCCTCATTTACTCCCGTGTGTTTCATATTCTTAAAACAGCTATAACGTAATTTTTTGAGCTTTTGTATCAACATTTTCTGAGAGGTTAGCTGTCTTTGTGTAGTACTTGTTACGAGTACAAACCCATTTTTAATTAAAAATAAACTGTACTAAGATTTCTTGGTTTGTAAACCCTGTGTAGTCCGTGAGCCATAATTGAAAACAAGGAAATAGTCTGAATTTCTGTTAATTGCTTTCCGATGCTTTTATCGGTTTTGTCGTGGAGTGGCGATTCGTCTGCACTCTTTTATTGAAGCTCAAGAGAAGTTAAAGGGAGGGACGTGCATTTGACGACAGAAACATGAAGACCTTTAACCTCACCACCACTTGCAGCATCCTTAGTTATCGCCGGAATCTTTCTCTTAACTCCAACATTTTCACTGCATTGTGTAACGAGACGGGAAGAGATCACGAACATTACATTTTAAAGTAAGATGGCTATCTCGTGGAAGAGTCCTGACTCTTATTCGAGCTGCGTGATGAGGTGGGACTTTTTCTGGTTAATACGAAATAAGAACCAAAACTAAAGGACTACTTTTGGTTTCGGCAATTGCTTATTAGTCAGATATTTTATCATTTCTGATACATTCAAGGTTCCATTTTCAATGTAAACTGGCAAAAGGAAAAAAGCTACACGTTGAGCTATCCGAACCGACAGTAAGGAATACGATTTCTTCCCCAAGCTGAACGATTTTATGTCGACAACTGAAACAAAACTTTCGAATGAAAATTTGGGAACATGAAGGAGCATTTTCTTTCTTTGGGTTCTCAGCTGAGAGATTAACTTCTGGTTCCCTACGAGAAAAACAGTTGGATGAAGAACCTTCTTTCTAAAAAATAAAAATTAGTTGTCACCAAATGAAAAACAGCTTATTGAGTTGTCCTGCGATTGCTTCTTGAAGATGGTGTTTCCCAGTTTGTGTTTACTAGGAATGCTAGACTTTTGGATTTATCCGCGGTCTTTGTATTCTGATGTTTCGAGAAAGGGAATATCACATCTGATGTCTTTCGGGACTACTTACTTGTGTGAGTCAACATTTTCTGTACTTCTCTGTATGAAAGATAAGTACAGAAAGAGACTTGATATCCAACCAGATCTGCGCCTGAAAATTACTTTGAAGCCACACATGAAAATGTTGACGGACGCAAAACAACTGCCATCACATTGAAAGATAGTAAGCAAACAAACTCAGTAGTTTTTACTATTATTGTTATTAATTCGCGAATTGCAGTATTGTTAGCAAAGTGTATCCAATTGTACTTTCATGTATTGAAATTCTACGTCTTTTTTAAGCTATAGATAACAGAAAAAGATCTACTGATACTTTATGTATAATGATTCCCTTGGATGTAGGAGCACAGGTCCGCAGCCTGCAAAAGTTTGGGAAACACTGTTCTAGAGGGTACGTTTCTCATGGCCGCCATCTTGAATCTTGATTTTTTTTTAATGGGATCATGTAAATATCAATTTTGGCTAGAATTTTATCAGAAAAAACATTGGTGAAATCAGTTTTGCCATAAATGTATTTTTGAGAGAGATAATTATGTGTTACATTAGTATGCGTAGTTGATTGAAAAGTCTGGAAATACTCTGTTCTTCTTGAAACAGTTCAAGAAATATAGACCCAGTGCATAAGTAATTAGTACCTCCCAAGCGTTCATTACTTGTGCAATTGGTATCTCATTTTTTGCACTGTTTCAAGAAGAACGCACTTTAATTAAATGTACCCTACACTCCTTTACCAAGTTTGGTCGAAAAAAAACAGTTTGAAGCATCGACAGGTTTACTTATTAGTGGTCGATAGAATTGCCTCAGACACATTATCGGTTCTTGCATTTAAAAAGATTGAGAAACGCTGAGTTAAAGTATTCCTTGCATGGCAGGGCTTCTTTCTTTTTTTTTTTCTTCATTTTCTTTCTGTAAGTTTTAAATGAAAACGTGCGGTGAAGTCTTAGTCTTATTGAATTTCTTGCCAAGTGAAATGTTACTGTTCTGTAATATAACTTTCGGTCTAATTGATTGCTTTCCATACCTACTGGTGAAAATAATTACTCACTTTTTACATGTTATGGTACAATAACTGCGATACATGCGTGAATTTTATGTCGTTAGGATTGCAAGCACAAAAAAAAAAAAAAAGTAATGCTGTTGGAATACCAGACGGATAGGCTGTTACTATGGAAGAAAATGCATTCTCCGTTCCAAATACATTGCAACTACCTAATACACAACATTCTGAAGACTTTACATATTAATGAAATTTATCAAACAGATTTCCGTTAAAAAAAACATGTAATCCTGCATTTCATCAGATGAGTTAAGATTAATAAAGTGTTGTGTGGGTGTGTGTGTGTGTGAAGTGTTATTTATCTAATTACATTAATGTCAACCCTGTCACAACCTTGAGGGAAGAGGTCCCTCGGCGAGCATTCTTCCAAGGAAAGAACAGAAGCTAGCGGTCAGGATTTTTATCTAGGTATCATCTCAGCGTTAACCTGGTGAAACTGAGGAATATCTCTATTAAGGTAGTCCGTAGGAAGAGTCGAACCTGCATGTCTATCAGTTTCAACCCAAAATCTCTAGCCGTAACCGCTAGACTGTAAGGGCTGGGTATAGAAATTACATAAAGCTGGCTTTTGTTTTGACGAATCGTGTATGCGAGCGTCTTTAGAAATCCTACAAGAAAGGTGCACGGCCCGAATCTCACAGATCCAGACTACAATAGCAAATTCGATTCAGTTTTCTTGAAATTCGAAGTAAATAATTGTATTTTTATTATCCACAATAAGCCAACAAACTAATCGCTCCAAGTACACAACTGCCTCGCGAGAGGTCTTCTTCATAGCTGGATGCATATGCATTTAAGGAAGGAATAACTCAGAACGCAACGAGACTTTCTTTCTCAAGATTCAGGAGATAGCGGAAAACGGGGAGACAAATAACATACGATATCTATACAAAGGGGTAAACTCATTAAGAAAAGGTTACCAGCCGAGGTTAGGAAAGATTATAAATGAACGTGGAGATCTTCAGGTGGATCCGACTAAAATTGTGGATGTGTGGAAAAGTTATTTCGACAAACTTCTTAATATACACAACGGGGAACAAACAGAGGAATTTGAAATCCATACCGCAGAACCGTGTATTCCCGAACCTAGTGAGATCGAGATCGAAATGTCGGTAAAGAAATAGAAAAATTTCAAATCACCAGGAATAGACAATATTCCAGCCGAATTAATCAAAGCAGGAGGAACGGTAAGAAACTACATAAATTGATAAGTGCTATATGGAGAAAGGAGGACCTCCCAAACGAATGGAAAACCTCAATAATAGTTCCGATTTACAAAAAAGACGATAAATCGGACTGTAATAATTACCGCGGAATCTCGTTACTTCCAACCTGTTAAAGGTATTAAGTAATATTCTGTCAACACGCCTAAGTGTATACGTAGATGAAATAATTGGAGATCACCAGTGTGGATTTAGAAGAAATAGATCCACGTTGGACCAGACTTTTGCCTTGAGACAAATTTTGGAGAAGAAATAGGAATACAGTGGGACGGTTCATCAACTATTCATTGATTTTAAGAAAGCATATGATTCTATCAAAAGGGAAAAGTTATACAGTATCCGGATACGATTTGGAATTCCGAAAAAACTGGTTCAACTAGTGAAGATGTGTCTCAGCGACCCGATAAGCAGAGTAAGGATAGGTAATAATATGTCAGATAGTTTCCAGATTCGCAACGGATTGAAACAAGCGATGCCTTATCACCAATACTGTTTAACTTTGCGTTAGAATTTGCGATTTTAAAAAATAAAGGGGACAAAAAGGGATTATCATTGAATGGTTTGAATCAACTGTTCGTATACGTGGACGATTTAGATTTAATAGGGAACGATACAGATGCACTACAAAGCAACACCGATGTCTTAGTGGAAGCGTGCGATGAGATAGGTCTACAGGTAAACATAGATAAAACAAAATATATGATAAGCCGAAACACAGGGAATTAAGGAAATATAAACATAAGAATTAGGGATGACAGGGAATTACGGAAATATAAACATAAGAATTAGGGATGAAGTCATAGAGAAAGTAAACAAATTTTAAGAACTTGGGAGGATACGTAACTAGCAAAAATGAGGTGACGGAAGAAATAAAAAGTCGGTTAGTATCTTGGAACTCTTCAGTCCAAAAACTTCTAACATCGGATTAATATCAAGGAAATTGAAAATATACAGAACGGTTATTCTACCGGTAATACTTTACGGTTGAGAAAGTTGGAGTACGACCCTAGCACATGAACATAAATTACGTGTGACTGAAAATAAGGTTTTGAGGAAGATACACGGGACGAGATGACTGGAGAGTGGAGAAGACTGCATAATGAAGAACTCCACGGACTGTACGATTCACCAGATGTTGTAAAAATAATGAAATCGCGACGACTAAGGTGGGCAGGCCATGTAGCTCGGATGGGGGGAAAACCAAGATAATATTCTATCCTGGTTGGAAGGAGGCTATTGGGAAGACCGAGACGTCGTTAGGAGGACAATATTAGAAGAGATCTTCGAGAAGTAGGCGTTCGTGATGAAAACTAGCTTGATGTTGCCCAGGATAGAATCCAATGGCGAACATTTGTTACTGCGGCGATCAACTTCCGAGTTCCATAAGCCATAAGGTTAGTTTAAAAAATACTACTAATACTCCTATGGAAAAAAAATTTTTAAAAAAAATTATGTAAAAATTTCAATTTAGTAGGAGTAGGTACGCTTCTGAAGATTATGACTCCAGTAAGATAATAACTGTTTCCGACTCCACAGCCCTGATTAAATATTAATTCAACATGATAAATTTGTGTAAGTGCCCAACGATTTTTGCTTCATATAAGTGTAATAAAAAAAGTTATAAATTACCTTTATTTTAAATTATTAAATGCATAAAAGCGTGTTTCAGATATTTTTTTTCTTTCTTTCTTTTCACATTATTGATCAGAATTGTGTCAGATGCTGAGAACCCCGCCAGAAATACATAACTGAAGCGTTCATGCAGATAGCCACAAGCCCCAATTTTCTCCTCGAACTTCAGTTTTAGTTTCAAATATAACGTCTTCACTGGACGAATTAAGGTCTATATTAAACGGTAATCAGCTTGATTATGAAGAAGTTTCTTCCCTAATGTTTGCTTTATAGGAGTACTTTGTACGGACCTTCTCAAGTCAAACCTGTTTCCGGGCAGAACACTAATCACAATCTGCTTGCTATACGTCACTGATTAGACTTTGTAAGTAAAAGTTACTCATTTCCCTGGAACGATCTTCACTTCCGGAGAAAATATAGTTCTTGAACTTTGCCCTCTGATGTAATTAGTCCTGATAGATTATCTCCATAAAGATTGAAACATTGACGTACTTCAAGGCTATTCTGATAAGCAAACCTCTAGAAATTTAACATTGGAATGTTTTTGATCTCCTGAGTATTTTCACAATGCAGATTACAGTCGATTTTTCGGTTAGCAGTTTCATCTTCTTCAGAAAATCAGATCCATTATTTATTTGTCAAAGCTGTATTATTATTGTCCTCTTTGAGCGGCAAGATCTCCTGAAATGTGCCCATTAATTTTTAGCTCGAGATTTCTCCTATGCGGACATTTCTGAAAATAATTCTTCTGTATTTAAATACTGTACTTTTTATTTTAACTACAACGCCATTTTTCGTGTCTGAATATTATATGTACTGTGAAAGTTTCGGTTTACTTGCTCCCTGTAGTTTGTTAACTCACGCTGTCCAGAATGCCGCACTCCTACTGGTCAATGAAAGAATTCTGGTGTTTCTGGCCAAATTTCATGTCCATGTCAGTCTTTTTTTATTATTGGTTACTTTTAGAGCCCATGGACCCTACGAGGGGGATGGCTTTGAATCTGAATTTTATTTAAGGCCGTTTGACATCTTTGACTCAGGCCGGGACGGGTTAGGTAGAGGATCAGGAAGGTATCGGCCAGGGCCTTTCTTAAGATATCATCCCGGTATTCCCCTCGTGAAACCCTGAAAAAATCTCACGTCAGGATAATTGGCCGAGGGGGATTTGAACCCGCATGCCGAACCGAAGTCCGCGATGTTACCACCTGGACCACGAGATATGGTTTTTAAAGCTGCGGTCGCGTTGAACAAACAAGTTCTATATTCCGTAGGGACGCTCTCTGACAAGGAAACAAAGAGATATGACAAAATGCAAAGCGTTCAATCAACGTCAGGAGAAAAATTGTTGAGTGAGGAGATAACTACACTCGTTGGCCGACCTGGTAGCCGTGTGGGTCAGAGCGCTAACCCAGCGACTCGAAGGTCCTGGCTTCGAATTCCGGCTGGGCTATGGATGTTTGTGATTGTGGATTTTAACTAGAACGTGACTGGCTGAAGTCAAAGTTACTAGAATGACCCATACAAAATGAACTTAACTACACTTGTTAAAAACAAATAGACAGACAGACAGACAGGAAGGAAGAGAGAGAAAGAGAGAGAGAGAGAGGGGGGGTGATTTCGCATTCTGACAAATATTTATGGCACTCCCTAAAGTTTTTACATATTTAGAATAAATGCCAATATTTAAAACATCCTATTCAAGGGTTCTTAAACTTTTATACTGGTGCCTTTTCCCCAAGTAATATTACAGAATATAAACTGCATGATTACACTGTCAGTAATGATTTTGCCCACGAGGTAAACCATTTCTAGCGTGCTTGCCATGTAATCAGGAGATCCCGGTGCCGGCCATCCTGCCTGAGGTTTCCTTGGTTTACCTCGGTCACACCAGGTATATGTTCGGTTGTTGCACTGATTAAAACAATTAAACGACATAAAAAGCAAACGTTAAAAAAAAATGAAAAAAATCAGTTGCGGTAATTTATTTCGGTTGAACAGCGAACATCTATACATTCTCTGCTACAATTCTTTTGAAATATACCTGGGCAATATTTTTAATAGAGTCAAAAGATGTGTTTACCTGGAATTAGCAAAGCAAAGTTTACTGGTTAATATTTACTTTGCTTGCTGCTTAAAATTACCGAACGATCATAGCTCAGTTGGTAGAGCGTTGGCTTAGCAATCAGAAGGTCCTAGGAACGATCCTTGCGTCTATCCATCCTGACTGAGACTTTTTTTCTGCCATACTTGGCAAATGGCAGGATGGTACCTGGTAATTAGACTCTGGCCAACTACCTACCATCATCATCTTGCATCCTATCCCGTCCTGAGATACTTAAAAGGCAAAAATTAGTTCTTAAACAAATCAAATCTAAGTTCTCTGGATAGGAAAGTTCCTTGGTTAATTAGGTCCTCTGGTTAAGCAAGTTCTCTGGTTAGGTAAGTTCTTTGGTTAGAAGTTCTGTAGAATAAAGCAAAGCAAAGAAGTAAATAAACTGTCTCACTGAAGAGCTCGTATTTCGATACGATATTGATCTCAAATACATTTAAGACTGAAAATGCAAAATCAAAATGTCCAAAACAGGGGAATTAAGGATTCTACCAATGTATGAACGAACAAAAAACATCCATATAAGGGCATCGGCATTTGTTTCTCCACTCTACTTATACACTTCACAAACCAGAATTTTTAACTTGAACGACAAAAGCGAAAAAGCGCGCGACGCATAACATTACGAGGACATAAAAAAAAAACATTTATATAACAAAATAATCCCATTCGTCTTCAAGATTTTTTTTTTTTTCCTTCTTCTAGAAAGACTACAATTGCAAGTATACATAATCGTATTCCTCGACGCGGAAAACAAAACGTATGTAAGTGAATAACCCAGTTATCCTTGCCAAAGCTACGTTGCCATTCTGGATGTAGCCAGATGTGCCAAGGCCATCGCAGAAAAAAAAAAAAAAAGGCAGAAACGGACGACAGTTTCTGAAGTTTTGGCTCCATTCCATCGCGACGAAATTACACAAACATGAAATAAAAATTTCCTAGTAATTCATGTGCCTTTTTCATGCAGAAAGTCAAAAGTCCGTTCAAATACTTCATTGATAAATTGATTTTTAGTAGATCCAAAAATGGAAAATCATTTATCCTTGCTTAATTTCAGTTGTACCATAGCCAGTGGTCGAAGAGAGGCGGTATGGCATACCGGCTCTGGTTTTTGAGAGCTAAACGCATACCGTTACTGAAACACATGCCATACGTGTTCTTATATCAATTTCTTATTTGTCTAGGCAAATATTAGCGAAACATACCGTCTCTGTTTCTTTCCCACTTCGAACACTGCCATAGACTAAAACGCAGGCTAGCGCTTCAACCACACCAAGAAAAGAAAAAAACTTTCGGGTTGGAGTTCGGGGATATCTTCTAATACAACAATTTTTAATCTGTTAACGCTATAACCTTTCTTTTGTTTTTATTTAACTATATGCACTTACAAGGGAACTGTCTCCGTTGGAAATCACAGATTAACAAGGAAGTTATACAGCGCATTGATGATAACTTCAAATGAACAATATCGGAATTCAGCGAAACACGAGTTACAGGACTTCACACGTTGTGGCATTTTATCCTGAACGCCTCCAGGGTAGGTTACACTTCATACGCATGCGGAGAAGCATTGACTACATAATAATATAGACTTATACCGCTTACCTATTTTCGTCTGCGCTAATATTAATCGGTTTTTGCTTAAGAACATGTGATTTCGAACCTTGCCGTTAGGTGTCTCTGGTGGCTACTACAGGCATAAACTAGCGACTGAAAGTAGTCGCCAGAGCCACCTAATGAAGGGTTCAAAGTCACGTGCTCCTTACCGCAGACAAAAATAGGTAGGCAGTTCTATCTTATTGTTTAGCCTACGGTAGAAGGAATGTATTCCCAGTTCTCTTCCATACGAAAGGTTGCGCTGACAATAATTAGTATGTTAAAGTTACTGATAAAGTTGGACGTGTTAATTAAATCCCGGGCAAATGCAAATATTATATAAATAGTGACGAAAAATTGTATCTCGTTTATTTTGCAACCGACTGATTTCCGGACACAAGTCAATTTCAAGGCGAACGTGCCATTGTGATAAATTGCCTATCCTACCTATTGTGGTATTAAGTATTGCCTACCATTCAGGCGTTCAGAACAAAATTTCACAAACTTCGAAATACTGTAACTCATGTTCCGCTACGACCTGAGCCAAAGTTGTCTAAAGGCCTTAAATAAAATTTAAAATTCAATCTGTTATTTACTAAATTCCTAAACGTAGCATTAGAGGAGTGTTCATTTAAACACATCATCAATACACTGTAGAAATTTCATGTTGATTTGTGATTTCCACCAGAGACAGTTTCCTTGACAGTCTTGTAAGGAACACTACTGTGTAAAACGGAAGCAGATCAACTAACTTCAGATTTGAATCTAGCGACCTTCATTTACACGATCGTCTGCAATCCGATGATGTCAACAGCCTTTCCTATGGCACTTCTGAACAATGCGCACCCAAGTCGGTAAAGAAAGTAGGGAAAAACTGATTTCAGAGCGGAGTTGAACGACCTTCATTTACTCGGCTACCTCTAATCTGGTGACAACATCCTTCCCACGAGGTACTTTTACACCATCTGCACTCCCGAGAAACTCTTTATATCCCATTTCCATATATAATTTTTCTCAGGCACAGCAGGCAAATGGCGGGATATTACCTTCAACTTACGGCCTGGCACTGCAGACTCCTCGCATCCATCCCCTTTCCTATCTCGGCCTGAGCCTTAGATAGCTAAGACCATACATAAATCCAGTTCAATATATCCCAGTAGGTAGGATCATCATTACCGATACCCACACCAACGAGTATATTGACGCTAAAACCTTACGATATTCTTCGACTAATACGTTTCAATACACTGTCATCGAGTCATCCTTAAGGCTAGTTTATAAATGTATTTTCCTTTAATTTATTAAAGCTGCATATGCAATTCATGTCACAACGAAAAGAAGTTATATATATTTCCAAAACTGAGTAATGTATGTAGCCACTAATGAGTTTTCCAGTTGGTACAGTGTTTATTTGCGTAATAGTCGCATTTCCTGTGCAGATTTTAATACGAAAATCCAAATGCGACTATTACGCGAGGAAATCTGATAGCCAATTGTAGTAGTTCATGGAAGCGGTATTGGCTAATCAGATTTCCTCGCGTAACAGACGCATTTGGATTTTCGCATTATTAAAAAAAAATCAGTACAAAAAGTGCGACTATTATGCCATTACATGTGACCCAGTAATAGCGGAGACACATACTGTAGTTAAAAATTACGTTTTCTTTTTATTTCAGCTGCTTTTCCTTGCCATTACAGACGGATGAAAGAGGATTTACTGAATGTTATGTGAGTAGGCCGTTAAATGTAGAACGCACGTCAATCCCGATTACAAGTCCCTTCGAGAACAAGTCATGCTTGGCTAGCGTAACGTCTGGGAAATTATTCAATCAAGATACACCTGCTGCAACTGGCAAGAGCTCTTATTAGCATCGCACTAATGAATAATATCATCCACATCAAACGGAATGGAAAATTCAAGACCATCTTCCACTAACGGTCAGTTCTTTTTCTACTAAATTGACTTACATCTTCACACGGGCAGTTTTGGCCTACGCCGTCACATATGATTGACGGTTGACGTTCCTCGACGAGTATACTCTCGGGAGCAGGAAAGAAGTGAATCTTCTCTAGGTGGCACGGCAACATTCACCTGGGTAGAGTGAAATCCTTAGAAACCGACAGCAGGACTCGACCCTGCGTGCCTCCCCAGTCCACATTTGCAAGTGTTCTGTTTGCAGTGGCAGATGCTTCGCAACACCGAAAAGCAATGTGAACATGTCGGTTTGCCCTTCAGATGTAGCCTTTACTTTCTCATAAGCGAAAGTAGGTCTATTTGACAAAATGCATGGGTTGGTAACACTGTTCACTGTTATTGCACAATATATGACACGCTTTCCACCTCCGTTTATCCGATATAAAAGGGCGGACAAGATAAGTGGGACCACCTGTATCATTTAAGCCTATACAAGTCCTGACCAGTTTTAATTTTCTCTTCTTTGGTCAATAAGCGCAACGGACAATAAATTAAACCCCTCCAGTAGAACAGGTATTGACTATATATTGACCGTCAGATGGCGCCCTGCATGGCATTTAATAGAACAGAAACGTGGGTCGGTCGGTAGGTGACCCACAGTTGCCGTGGCTGACGTGGTTTGTGCCAGTATGTTCCGAGTACACAGCACAGGTAGGAGAAAAATACGAGTCAAATAAGGGCTATTGCATTTGGACAGTCAAAAGAGCGAAGCGTTGAGAAAGCGGCGGAATTCACTACTATGTCCCGCAGTTCAGTGAAATTAGGAAATGGAAAAAAATGCAGACCACCACACCGTCGACTCGAGAGAACTGATGGAAGAAAAGTGCTCACAGAGAGGGACCGCCGGTAAGTGTCAGTACAGTGTCCACTAATCGCTTCGCCACCAAACAACAATTGTTCCAAACCATCAATGCCAGTCCACATGCTTCTATTTCAGAACATACTCTAAGACGGGAACTCCATGACATGAATATCTGCAGCAGAGTACTTAGAAAGAGGCCAATGTCAACACTAGAACACAAAAGAGCGTGACTGGTACAGTATGAGTTAAACTCTACAACTAGACAGCAGAGGACTGAAAATGGTCATCTCGTCTGATGAATGCCGTTTCTGTCTTTACTGTAATGATGCCATTGACCGAATGAAGCCTTCAATTAGGACTGCGTACAAAGTGTGTTGTAAGCTGAGGCGTTAAGCTGTGATGTTCTGGGCATGCTTCAATTACGCTGAAATGGGCCCTTCGGTGGAAGTCATTGTGCACATGAACCATCACGGCTACATTCGGCCTCTCGGCGAATAATTACCGTCTTTTGTTCACCAACACACGTCTTACCACTTGCAAAGCCACTACTCAAGTCCTCCCTGGCCAGTATAGTATCCAGATTTGAATTGGATTGAAATATGTGTGACTACTTGGAATGAGTCAAGCAGAGACATACACATCCGAGAAAGCTCGCCGAACTTCGTAACAGATTACAACGCGATTTGGTTTAAATAAATGTTAACTATATCCCCATGCGTGTTCAGGTCAAGCCACATCGCGCTACTCCTGAGATTTGCATCATGGGAGGACCCATTAACTATTAGATACGATTCGGTATAAGGGTCCAATTTCTTGTCCGGTGTGCTTATCTGTGGTATTGCCTTTTTATCCACATCCTCCGCATTACTACCTACGTTCATGTTGTCTCTATGATTTTCCTTGCTTTACCAATCCAAATTTGGAAAGTTCCCAATCTTCGTATTTTACTGCAGGGAAGCATCCATTTAATTTAATTTTAAGACCTTTACGCAACTTTTTCTCAGGCCGGATGGATGATTGGTGGAATGAAGAAACTGAGGGGACCCCGAGAAAACCCACGCAGATGGTGTTTGTCCAACGAAGTCCACATGGCATGGCCAGGGATCGAACCGACGACTCCAAGCACCAGGATGGAAGCATCCATGTTTGGTTTAGACACGAGAAAAACATTTGACAATTCAAAAATTCCTTTTTACACTGAAAATAAGTTCCTAAACACTTAGACGCTAGATGCCTATTCTACGCATCCGTTTCCGATTTTGATTTGGTTTCCAGCGTGCCGCTAACCACTCCTTTCTTTTTGTGTATTGTAACCCTATTCCATAGTCTTTTCCTGCTTATCCTTAAAACGCTTTTCGGGCCGCGGTGGCTCAGTGGTAGAGCGCTCACCTCTGGTGCGTGGAGTCCTCGGTTCGATCCTGACTCGTGGTATGTGGGCTTTGCGATAAGACAAATACCGTGTGGTTTTTGTTTTCTCTCACTTTCTTCATTTCGCCAGGAAACGGAAGAACGCTGACAAAGTCCACCACGAAGCCTACATGGCCAATGAATTTCATGAGAAAGCAACCATAGTAATAGAAAGTAGCTGTTTCAGGCAAAGGAAAAAACGCATGTTGTGGCCAGTGTTCCTAGTACTCTCAAGTTCCATCTTCATTTTACTTCTGTATTCATCGGAGCCGAATTGAGGGCTAATGGTGCTTCAGCCCAGGGTCCCGCTGAAGGTAAATCAGTAACGTCCTGGGTCCTTAATACCTTAATCCAGCACAGGCATGATCCAATTCAATTGTAATACCCAGACAAATTCATTTAATTCTACTGAACACACGGGTATTTATTCCCTCACTTTTCCAGGTAACAATTCAACTATTTCGAGAAAACGTTATGTTTTACTATGTGGGCAAAACTTGGCATACGAATTCATGACACAAAAAGAAGCGGAGGGGAAAGTTATGCAAGCATGGATCCAATTCCGCTTCATTTACGAGATACACTTGGAAGCATACAATCTACCTCTCACAATGATGAGTGTTCTGCCCGAAGCCAGGTTCTGACCCAAAGGTCCCTGGGCAAGGTGAATAGATAATGGTTTGTCACTGCCTTCCATCAAATGAAGATGACACCTTAAGGACGGGATCTACAGTTTATTGTAGTCTCCGAAGCATTTATGTCTCCGCTGGAAATCAAACTACAGGGGGACACAAAAAAATGTTTTGGAGGGAGTAGATTTGTATCAGCATGGTGGATATGAGGAGGTAAAATGTCAAAAGCTACTCGCCTGTCAGTGTTGGCAACGTTATATAAACCACAAAACAACTGACTCTACGTCAGTTTATTGCATATCTGGTATCCCCGAGTGAGAATAAACATCATACGTGAAGCCAATCAGTGTTGCCAACTGAGCATTAAGACACGAGGTTAAATATCAGCTCGAATTCTAAACCAAATATGAGAAGTTTTCCAAATTTAAGGTTCGTAGTTTGAATGTATTTTAAGGCCTTTTAGGCAACTTTTAGGCAGACCGAATGGATGACGATGGGATGAATAGGTGGAATGAAGAAAGTGTTGCACCCCGAGAAAACCCACGCACACAGTGTTTGTTCACTACGCAGTCCACGTGGCACTAGCAGGGATCGAACCGACGACCCCTATCACCAGAGGTGAGTGCTCTAGAAACTAAGCCACAGCGTTAAAGCATTGTAGTCAAAATCACGTGCTCTAAAGTAAAATCCTTTCATCTTAGCGCAGACGAAAATAGGTAGGCAGTATCAGTCTATGTTATTATTTAGTCTATGATTATGGTGTGTATCGTACTGTGGAAGACTACGGATAGGCGACAGTAAACGACGGAGATCGCTAACGCTTTTACACGACAAAGTAAGTGAATCAGGGTTTGTTACTTCAAATCGCAGAGAGTTTTACAGGTCACTGGAAGAGAGACTAAAGGACCGAGAGAAGAGAGTTACGGTGACGAATATACAGCAGCATCGTGTTACGAGATCTGGTATTAAGGTTCGTGTAAACCAACAATATCTGACGCAGGGCTCCCAACAAAAATACACCCTGAAATTAGTTGAAATAGTGACCAAACTGTTTTAAAAACAAAACTGACTGAGTGACTTTTCTAAGCAAAAAGTGAGCTTGTCAGTGCCATTTTTACTGCATTTCCATAAATTTTATACCTCAATATATTCATCTGTATGTAACTATGAAGTGAGTAATGAAATTACAGATTTTACGACATACAACGTTAAAGAATATTAAGTAACACACTTTTTCTTTTTTAGTGAATATCCCCAGACAAGGTCGGTTAAAATAGCATCTGTTATGTTTTATTTGTTGCAATAAATGCAAAATAATTTCAACAACTATATTCAAATTAACAACTAATAACGTACTTTTGGGTCTGACATAATTTACTTGGTCTAAAGAGAAAATGTGATAAAACTCCTATATATGATGCTCACTTTGTATGTACTAAATTTAGCTTCAGAACATGCTTTAATATTATTATTATTATTTTAATTTCTGAAAACGTTTTAGCTGAATCTTGGATGAGATATGACCAAATATTTTTAATGCTCTTTCTTAATTTTTTACCAAGAGTAGGAATCACAGTTATCTATGTTAGCTTTTAATGTATCTACTTTTTTAAAATTCAAAATAAGTAGTAAAAAAATATTCGTTTCCTTTTCCAACACGTAGTCACAGCAATGTAACGTTAAAGTGAAGAACGAAACAACTTTAAAAAGCAAAAATATTATAACCTAGCTTATTGATAAATAAGTAGAGACAAACAAACTTAATTTTAAAGGTCAACCACCTTACCCCTGCACTATCCTGCCAGCTTTTCAGTTAATTTTAAAATGTTCTAACTGAATGAATTTTGAATTAATTTACAGGCAAATACTGGTACTTTAGTCATAAAAGTAATTATTCAGTATTAGATTTATTTACTTACTTACACCATGGCTTACAGAACTCGCAAGTTCATCGCCGCAGTAATTAGATTAGATTTATTTTTAAAAAACTTATCAATGTTGAGTTTCTTTTGCAGTATTATCTCTAAAGAAGTAACGGTTTCCCTCTTTTCGCTTTCCTTTACCCTTACATCCTTTGCTTCTTCTAACCTAGCTTGTGCTAACTGAATTTTGCGGTGAAATTTGTAGTTTGTCTCCAACAGATAGTCAATAGTCATCAACTTTCAATTTAAAGAAAACCCAATTTTCTTTATTTTTATATCAAATAGACAAAATTCAGTAACAACAAACTGAAGCAATAAAAGCAATAGCAAGATCTTCAGTATAAAATATAACCGATTAAGCAATGTAACCGATGTTAACGCTGTAGATCAACCACGCCATCTTGGTACGCACCTTCCATTGATTTAACGGGAATTGTTTTACTCATTTTATGCCTCTCGGATGTAGAATATTTAAGTTCTGCTTTCACAAAATTTGTCTTGGTGGTTTTTTTGATTCTTGTATAGTTTTGGTTTGTAAAGTTTCTCCAAATATATAATTATAATGTACTATTAATAGTTTGCTATATAAATCACAATATGTTAACGGGAAATTATACTGTTCCTGTGTAAAATATTGCATTTCTATAAAGTAGCATGAGTAAAAGAGAACATGACGATAAACTGGGCGAAAACAGAAGTTAAAACTATACTCCCGAAAAGTATAAGACGAGTAAAACAATTCCCATGTTAATCAATGGAAAGTGCGTACCAAGATGGCGGGGGTGATCTACAACCTTAAGTAACAGAAATTACGCCAATCCTATGTGAGTTATAGCTATGTTGTGGACATGATCACGAAAAATCTTAACGTTATACAAACATGGTAAAAAAATCTTCCCTTTAAATCAACGAGCTCCAGACGCAAGGGACACGTGTTTCTTATTGAATGAGTAACACATGCTGCAGCGAAATTGTCTTAGTACTGACTTCTCCGTATTTTGAAAGTTTTGTCAATCGTGAGTGAATAAACCAAAAAATGATGCATTTTCAGTTATTTTTGTGGTAGCGCTATTCAAATGACTAATGAACGGGTTCGAACACCGTGCTCTGTATCAACAACCAAAAGTTAAACCCTCAACTATGAATAAATGAACACAAATTTTAGAGGCATTGTTCCATAATACAATCCTTAATTGAAAGAGCATTTCATTACTACACTCATAATCTTAAATTGACTCACACATTTGACTTATTTCAAAGTTGTTGTTTTTTTTGCTTTTAATCTACATGTGATTTTGGTTAACTTGAAAATACTTTAGTAACACCGTCATAAAATTAGGGGATTTTTAGTGAACATCGCTAAAAAAAAAAAAAGTGACTTCAGCCAAGATTGTTCTAATAGAGGATATGCGATTTTGGGTAAGAACATGAAGCCAAACGTCACAGTTCAGTCCTGCCCAGTTACCTCACTTACCCCAATCAAAAACATTGTTTTCGGCTAACAACAATGGCAGCAAGTTCTGTAGTTGTCTGCTAACCAATCAGATGCGCTGACTTGGTAGATAAGTTTTTTTTTTTGGCTTCATTCTTTCGCTGGACGTGAGATAGCTAAAAGCATATCCTCTTATTAGAACATCCTTGCTTTCAGCTGAAATATTAACCCGGCGGGATGCCTGCTAACGTTAGATAGCAGTATTTCCTCGGTATGTCTTTAATGTATTTTTGCCATTGTTGAAAAAGCATGATTTTTATAGATTTGGAATGAACCTTCTTCACTGAAAGTGTGTACGTACAACGAAAAAAAAAAAAGGCAGTGCTGCCGCCTAGCGTTAGAGATAGTTGCTTTACAGTGCTGTAGTGAGGGTGAGTCGAGTGCAGCACCTCCTTCGGGCGCCAAAATCCCGAGCGTAGAAAACTATATTTAAAAAGTAAATGTATCCCCTGTGCTATACGCACGCGCCGTGAACGGCAAATGGGGGATGTGGAGGTAGCGCTCCACATATTCTCGACCTACGGTATGAAGTTAGGTGGTCTGGTCAGTCCCACGCTCGACCGCCATTACCTTCCCAAGGTGTGTAATGGTGTGGTGTTGTTGTTTATTGGGAGCTGTGAATTCTTTTTATAAGCAGTGTCACCTCATGTAATTAATGAAAAATAATTACGTGATAAGGTATAAGAGGAATGTCACTACTACTGATATATCGTCTTGCTAATACCTATCCGGTTTAGTAATAAACACAGCTCACTTATGTGTCAACAAATTTGATACAAGAGAATAATCTATCTGTTTGGCCTTTTTGTTTGTTTCGCATGCAAAGGGTTTTTTCCTACTGGTATATAATACGCAAGCAACAATCTGAATCGATATAGTATGCTGAATTAATAACCTTGTTCTGCAACTAAAAGGTCTCTCGCTGTACTGTGATATACCTGTGAGCAGTAGTTACGAAACAGTTTGCAGCTAAATGGTCTCTCTATCGATATGATGTCTTTACTTGTTGACCTTCCGATTTACATCTAAAAGGTCTCTCGTGAACCATTGACTAATAAGTACTTTATGATCGTGCAAGTATTCACATCGAAAAGGTCTCTCTAGTACGAATATTTTATAAGACCATTTAACTAGAGCATTGAAAGGTTTCCTCTACTCGACTAATGGCAATTTGCTAAACAAAAGTAAACCTAAAATTGTTAGCATGTAGATAACTTATTCCAGGCCTTCCTTTCTCTCTCAAATTTTCAACACGTTTCGATAATTTAGACTAACGGCCATATCACCATACAAAAGATTAAATCAATATATTTTTTTCGCAGCGAACTACGAATAACACAAGGTCTTAGGAGAACTCTTGTAAAATCAAATTAAACACAAATTTACGATTTTAGCAATGATACTGTGCATAGAAATGTCATAAGCTCTATCACTCTGATACTCAATTTAGAGACTTA